>JAOTON010001922.1:0-196915 GCA_034440635.1 Lepas anatifera | reverse complement strand
GCCCGGCTGGGGCCACAGAGGGCGTTGAAGTGGATTAAAGGGGAATTATTTGCCCAGGACTGCTGAGAATAGGGTCCGGCTTCGGCGGCAGCGGGCCCCGGATAATTCTGAGCTGATCGGTCGCAGTCCGCGTCCCAAGTGGACTAAAAGGCCTGAAGCATGCCAGGGCCCGGATAGCTACAGTGGCTCCCGGGTGAACCGCAGGATCCTGCGGAGCCCTCGAGGAACCCGGCTACAGCCACAGGGGGCCAGGTGGAATACAGGGGGCGAATTGCAAACGAATTGCTGAGAATAGGGGGCCAGCTGCGGCAGTGGGCACGGAATATTAATTCTTAGAGGCCCAGTCGCGGACACAGAGATCCTAATTAAACTACATGGGCCTGGAAGCATTTCAGTGGTCGGATATAGCCGCCCAGGAGGCCCGGAGTGAAATACCGAGGGACCCTAGAACTGCTGAGGGAATAGGGGCTCGGCCTGGGCAGCAGTGGGCCCCGAGACTTGATTTTTAGGGAGGCCCGGTCGCCCAGGGGCTCATGGAGACCTCCGAGGCAGGGGGCCCGAGAAGCAACCCATAGGGGCCAATGAAGTCAAAATCTTGGAGTCAAAGAAACTCCTGAGAACAGCTACTTTGGGGGCCTCAGAACGAAAGCCGAGGCCCAGAAACCCAAGGTTTGGGGGGTCATAGGAGAGAACCCCTTGAAGATCCCAGAAGACATCATTTGAGGGCCCCCTAGAGATCCAATTATAAGATCCATTATAAGGGGCCCCTAGACCCCACATTCGGGTGACATTTGGAAGGCAACGCGGTGCCCGGTGGCTGCAGCGGGGAGGCATTTCTCTCCAGTACTTAACACGCGCACTGGAGGAGAGGGAGCCTCAGAGGCCCCCACCTGTTTTTCGAGGTGGCCGGAGAACCGCTTGTAGCTGAAAAACGACACGTGGCCACATTTTACCAGCATTGAATAGCGCGTCGATTGGTGAGGACTTTTTGAAAATCGGCCCGAGAAATTTTTTACTTATAGGCTTTCAAAGGAAGTCAGACCTGCATTTGAGATCGCCGTAAACGCGCGGTCGAAGACCAGTTGGCTTGCATTGAAGACCGAGTGGTGACGTCATAACGTCCATATAAGCGGGACTATATGTCAAGGTCACTTCACATGAAAGTCAAGGTCAAGGTCAAAAGGTCACGGAGTCAAGGTCATATCTGCACTTTCAAGGTCAGACGCACTGTGCGTCCGGCCAAACTACGTTACCCCGTCTGACATATATTATGCTATGACGTCATCGGTAGGGTACCCCAATACAAAGGTCAAGGTGTTAAAGGTCATTGGGAAAGGTCGAGAAATCCTCATTTCCCGCCAATCGACGAGTGGCTACAGTGTAGAGAATCAAAGTGTAAGTAATAGAAAGTAGTATACCATATGGTGACCTTAAGGTCGATGACCTTCAATGACCTTGACCCAAAAGTTGATTGGGGAAGCCTCTTTGAGAACCTCTTCTCTATGAACCTTGTCCGCCTTTAGCTTATTCCCGCCATTTTCCTGTATAATCCAGTGGCGTAGCCAAGGGGAGTCCTTGCAGGGTCCGCGGACCCCCTTGAGCTGACCTTATGCACTGGAAAACACGAGCGTTGGTCTCAGGGGCCTCCCTGGGCTTGGTCTCAGGGGCCCTCCGAGCTCGACCTCAGGCCCCCCCCGAGGGTTGGTACTCAAGGGACCTCCGAGGCTTTGTCTCCAAGGGGCCCCCGAGGGCTCTCCGGTCTCAGGGGGCTCGAGGCTTGGTCTCAGGGAGCACCCAATCTTGGTCTCAAGGGACCTCGAACTTGGTCTCAGGGGCCCCCGAGCTTGGTCTCAGGGGTCCCCCGGGCTCGGTCTCAGAGGGCCCCCCGAGCTCGGTCCTCAGGGCCTCCCAAGGTTGGTCTCAGGGGACCCCCCGAACTTGGTCTCAGGGGCTCCCGAGGGTTGGTCTCTCAGGAGGCCCTTCGAGCTTGGTCTCACGGGCCTCCTGAGCTTGGTCTCAGGGGGCCCCGAGCACGGTCTCAGGGGGCCCCTAGCAGCTTGGCCTCAGGGACCCCCAAGCTTGAAGCAGTCTCCAGGGGCCCCCGAGCTTGACCCCGAGCTAAATCTCATGGGCCTTTCGATCTTGGTCTCAGAGGCCCCCCGAAGGAAGCTTGGTCTCAGGGAGTCCCGGGCTCGGTCTCAGAGGGCCCCCGAGCTTGGGTCTCAGGGCCCCCAGGTTGGTCTCAGGGGACCCCCGAACTTGGTCTCAGGGGCCCCTGATCGTCGGTATCGAGACTCTAGGGGAACCAGACATTGATCTCAGGGGGCCCCCTGAGGCTCGGTCTCAGGGGCCCCCGGAGAGGCTTGAGTCTCAGGGGCCCCCGAGCTTGGGTATCAGGGGGCCCCCGAGCTGTGAGTCTCACGGACCTTTCGATCTTGGTCTCCAGGGTCCCCTAGCTTGGTCCCAGGGACCCCCGAGCTTAGTCTCAGGGGCCTTTCTATCTTGGTCTCAGGGGCCCTCCGAGTTTGGTCTCAGGGGGCCTCCGAGCTCTGTCTCAGGGGCCCCCGAGCTTAGTCTCAGGGGCCCCCGAACTTGGTCTCAGGGGCTCCCGAGCTTGGTCTCACGGACCTTTCGATCTTGGTCTCAGGCGGCCCCTAGCTTGGTCTCAGGGACCCCCGAGCTTAGTCTCAGGGGCCTTTCTGTCTGTGCCCTCGAGTTTGGTCTCAGGGGCCCCCGAGCTTGGTCTCAGGGACGTTCCGAGCTTGGTCTCAGGGATCCCCCAACATTGGCATCGATGACTCCGGAGCAGCGAACATTGATCTCGGGAAGTGGGGGGAACAATGTTGATCTCCGGGTGCCCCCCGACTATCGATATCGAGGGGACTTATGAGCGAGGCACGATAATTGGCCCCATGGGACCCAGGGTTTGATCTCAGGGGCCCAGGCATGGGCTCAGGGTCCCAAAGCATTGGTATCGAGGGCTCCAGAGTACCGAGCATTAGTCTCGGGGGGCTCGAATGTTGATCTGGGGGCCCCCCGAACAACAGTGTCGAGTTACTCCTGAGAAAAGCGCAAACATGGACTAAGGGTGCCCCGAACCTGATCTAAGTGGAACCCCGAGCTTGGTCTTAGGAGCCCGCGCATCAGTATCCAGGGGCTCCGGAGTATTGGTATCGGGGGGGGAAGCAATGCTTTCAGGGGCCTCCAAGTGCTGATCTCGGCGGGCCCCCGAATGTGTGGATGCAGTGGCGTAGCCAAGGGGTTCTAGGAGTCTGAGGACCCCCTTTGGGCCAATCTGAACCACTGCAAAGCATTCTCTCTGATCACGGGGCCCCCAGAATCAGTCTCAGAAGCCCCTGAAGATTCGTTCTCAGGGCGTCCAGAGTCAGCCTCAGGGCCCCGCCCTGAGGAGCCAGTATCAAGACCCCCAAAAGTAGATTTAAGGGGGTCCCTAAGAGTTAGTCTCAGGGGATCCCGAAAGTCGGTCTCAGGGGCCCCGAGAGTCGGTCTCAGGGGGCCGAGCTCGTCACCAGGGGTCCCCAGAGAGTGGTTCCTGGGGCCCCGCAACAGTCTATTTCAGGGGGCTCCATGAGAGTCAGTCTCAAAAGAACCCCAAGAGTCGGTCAAGGGGACCCCAAGAGTCCAGTCTTAGAGGACCCTGATATTCGGTCCCCATAGTCTTACAGGCGTCTCTCTCAGGAGTCAATATTTACTTTCAGGTGGCCCCGAGAGTTAATCTGGGGGTCCGAGAGTTAGTCTCATTTGATCCGCAGAGTGCTGATCTCAAGACGCCCCCGAGGGAGTAGTCTTGGGAACCCTCGAGATTTAGCCTGAGGCTGTGCGCCCCCCTAGTTGTTGCATAAGAGGCCCCGAGAGTCAATCTCAGGGAGCACCTAAAAGTTGGTCTCAGAGTGCTCCCGGGAGCTAGTCTCCGGTTCATCCAAGAGCTAATTTTGGGGCTTTGAGAGTAATTCCCAGAGGTGCTCCCGAATTTTGGTCTCACGGCCCCGAGTTAGCCTTATGCCTCTGAGGCTGGGCTTCCGAGAGGCAGTCTCAGGAGTGCCGTGCCAAATACTCAGTCTCAGGGGTGCTTCCACGCCTCCCTCTTCAGTGTTAGTCTTCGGGGGCGCCCCAGGGTTAGTCTCAGAGGGCTGTCAGAAGTCATTCCCAGCCCCCGCCCCACCCCAGAGACAGCCTCAGGGGACCCCCAAGAGCTAACCTGGATGCCCCCGAGAGTCAGTCTCAGGCCCCCTCCCCCAGAGCAAATCTGGGGGCCCGATAAATAGGCCCAGCGGTGCTGGTGATATCTAATCTAGGGAGCCCCGAGAGATTCTCAGGAGTCCACAATTTTGGTCAAGAGGCGCCGTGAATCAGTATCAGAGACTCTCTGAGATCCTAATCGGGAGAGGGGCCGGAAATTAACCTTGTGAGTAGCGCCAAGTGTTGGTCTTAGGCGGCCCCAGAGCTAGTCTCAGGTCCCCCAAGAACTGATCTCGGAAGTCCGAGTTATTTTCAGAGGACCTTTGAGTTCTAGTGTAAGGAGGGCCAGAGAACTAATCTCAGAGATCCGACAATTAGTCTCACGAGGTCTCCAGGAGTTAGTCTCAGGGGTCCCCTGAAGCTGCCCTCAGGTGTCCCCAAAAGCTAGTCTCAGCGAGCACTCCTCTCTTTCCTCCCTCCTCCCCTCAAAGTTATCCTCAGGGCCCCACAAGAATAAGTTCCAGGGAGTCCCAGTAGGTAGTCTCATGGTACCCCCAAATGCTGGTTTTGGGGGACGTAAGTACTGATTTACTGAAGTGTTGTTTTCGGGGTCCCAGATACTGGTTTCGGCGCCGTGTCAAGTGCTAGGCCCCTTGAGATCTCTGCTCGACCTAGGGGTCAGGGGGGGCGGGGGCGGTGGGTGATGGTCCTGAATGGCTTCACACTGGCATAGCAATACAAGCCCTGTACAAAGCCTATCAGAGACCTACAGTCCAAGGAAGTACTCACCTCCCCAAGCCCCGGTATCTCCAACCAAAGGCTAGGGAGGAGTAAGTGAGCGGTTTCATCAGTAGGACCGTCCATGGAATAGGTTTTATATAGCATCTGGGGCACACTCATATATCCTTTTTATTGAGCGTCCTTTTTCCTTTCCATTTCTTTTAGATTTTAGAATACAATCCAGAGATATCGCTTGAGATCGCTAGGGTTAAAAGAAGATTTTCGAAAATCATATGCTTCGGAAAAATTTATCTTTTCGCATTGCGTACCAAAAAAGACAAATTGAAACATGTCGATCAGGCACCATTACTGAAGGAAAGGCATAAATTAATATAATTTTAGCATCCATAATAGCAAATCGAACAGGAAATTTGGAACTTCAGCTGGCTTTCAATCTATTAGCTTAGTCCCAATAACTACCGTCCTAAATATTCTGAAATAAACAACTTTCAAATATTTTCGTATGAAACCAGACAAACAAGGAAAATGACTCACATTGATGAGCATAATCCCAAAAGAAAAATAGGCATGAAAGGTTTAACACGCGCATTGACAGGGGCGGGTACCCGCCCCCTCGGGTTTTTCGGAGACAGTAGAAAAACGGCGGCGCGTAGCGCCGCCGTACCTAGTATACCTTTTCCCTCATCATTTTTACAACTTCTGTGAAAATTTTAAGGTTAGGTCATCTCAGGTCAGGTCACCAGTACAGGTCAAGTGACCTGACCTAAAAAGTTTAAGATAGCATAAGTCGGAGCAGGGTGAACTTATCCGATTGAAACTCCATATCACATAATGGCCCCACCGAGTTATCTAAATATGTTCCGGTATTTTTGATATCGATGACCTAAGGTCAGGTACGAGGCATGACCTCTCCATTGGAAATATATGGGAAAAATGGTTTTTACGGAATAACTCAGTAACGGATGGTGATAGAGCATTTATTTTAGCTGCATTAGACTCGCCTGGGCTTTGCGGTTCTCTCATGATATGCATTTTATATAATTTGACCTCTGACCTGACCTCAGGTCAGGTCAAATCCTTGATTTGACCTAGCAAGGTCAAATTATATATCATTCGATTCGGCTTGCTAAGAGGATTCATACAGTTTAAGTCGTTTTGCTCTATCTTTGCTTGTTCAGATGTAATGCCCGAAAAACTGAATTTTACATGTTATCCCTATGACGGGCATGTTTTGACCTCTCGTGACCTTAAATGTGACCTGACAAAAAAATGGTTCAAATGTTTTCGATGGAGAAGTGGATGGGCAGCCCAACGCCGTTTACCGTTTTTCGCTACCTACCGTGGTTCTCGAGATCTTAGGGAAGGGCGGGTACCCGCCCCCCGTCAATGCGAAGGTGGCTCAGACCCCCGTCAATGCGCGTGTTAAAATAACAATGACAGAGTAGGCCAAGGCGATAGTTATCTCAGGCGCCTATTGTTTTGGTAATTTGCTCATTTACAACATAGCAAGGGTAAGAAAGTAACTGTGGTGAATTCATCAGGATCTTTCCACGGAATAGACGTTATCTGACGTCCGGCACACACCACCATCCACCATATCCCTTGTATTTTTATTCATTTTTTCCATTTCTTTGGAAACTTTCTGATTAAAGAGCTCATGAATTCGACACCCGGAAAAAATTGGTAATAATTTTCCGTAGAAGACCATTTCTTCGTACTCAAAACGACTGACCTTCAATAACTTCATACCTGATTATCAGAGTGAATTGAGGTAAAGTCAGGTTTAACATCATGCACGCAGCAACATTTGATTTCCCGAAATGTGCCACAAAACTATTATTATAGTCACACTGTCATATAGGCATGGGCCAGCCTTAATATTTGGTGACCTAAATTTACCAACACTTGGTCGGATCGAGAAAAATCAAACTATAAACAAAATAATAACAAACACTTAAAAAGGGATAGAAAAATTTCCGTCGTGTAAATGCCAAAATATTATACAACACATATAGGAGATGAGCCCCGACTACTTAGGGGCCCCCCGGCCTGGGGGCCCCCGACGGTAGTCGGACCCCCTTGGCTGAATCCTGGCTACGCCACTGGTATAATCACAGTATTTACCAATCGATCCCAGCATGGCCAATATTTGACCTTTACGACCTCGTTTGACCTTGAAGATATTGACCTAGGTGAATGAAAATTAATCATCATGTAGATCACCATAGCCCCCACCCACCTACCAAGCAGAGGGGCAGAAACTTGCCAACTCGGCTACTGGAGTTTGTGACACATTTAGGAAAATCGAGGTGCATAATTGTGACAAAACAGCGATCCTGACTATATGGTTCAAAATCAAACCACATATTTTCGAAATACAGAAACAAGCGTGTAGCGAATATTTTAATTTAGCAGCTCTATTCTTCAATTACACAGCTTACCATTAATGATACAATATTGGTACTGTTTTCAGTTTCTACCAAAAGGAGGGACCCCGCTGCAGAAAACCCGGAAACCGCTGTCACAGTTGCCAGATTTTAACATGCAGCCCAATGGTGCCGATTGTTAGTAGTTGTCAGAAAGTTGTCGCCTAGATACCGGAAATGTGACAGTCAATTTTTTCGAGAAATGCACGATTGAGGGCATATTTAAGGCCTTAACGATAACGCAGATACTTAATCAAGTACTTCTCTGCCCATTTTCTCAGGTTAAATCATATCTATAGTTTGAGTCTCTTCGATTTATTGGCCCCTATTTCTTCGAATTTAGTATTAAGTACGCCAAAAAGCTACTAAGAAATGTACTAAATGAGTGAAAAAATAAACATAGCTGGGCAGCAATTCTACCTAAACTGCGCAACAGCGACAATACAAGTTCGAGAAATGTTTATGAGATGTAGAGCCTGCCAAAAATTCAAACAGGTGGGAAGCCGCATTTTTGAGGGCATATTTATTAGCTATATCTGAGATAAGTGCGGGCTAAAACTAGCTAGAATAAATATTGCTGCCCATGGCTAATCCAAGATGAATGTAGGCTACTGTAAGACTGACGCACTTTCACATATCAAACTTGGTTTTTCATTCCTTGGCTTGCTTGTGCCCTAGATTGGTTAGATCGATTTGGAGCTGGAGGAAGTTGGAAGAGTTGGCGCCAGCAACAGGCTGGCAACAACAGTGTTTCAGGTGAGATTTCATGATCAAATTATCATATCAATATTGTACAGATAGGAAATGTGTGCCAATGCAGTCCTCCACAAAGTGTTAACACCCACACTGGAGCGGGGCCTGGCAGTGGCACTAACGTGCACCGGAGAGGGGCCTAGTAGACCTTCTCATTCAGAAAATCACAGCAAATCGCAGAAAGAAAGAGACTTCGAAAAACGCTGGTTGAGGGTGTGTTGCTTACTACCAGTGGTAGTAAGCAACGCACAGGACCTGAACTGCATGGAGTTAAAGCAGGATTTTGACTACACTGGATCTTTCTTTGGTATGTGAATTCCAATACCTCTGTACCTGTTAGGCCAATAGACGTAATTTTACATCTATGCAGGTTTTACATCCAGGGCCTCAGAGTTTTTACTGCAAGAAAAAATGACCAGGCAGGTGATAATCGTGGGTGGGAGGCAAATTTTAAGCATTTGATATGTTTATAAAAATGCTACCTATGGTACACTTTACCAAAAATTTTGAGGTAGATCCAAATCCCATGTTAACATTGACATTTTTGTCCATTTTTTTGATATGTGAGATAGAAGTTTAGTGGGGGGAGCTGTGATTAGGTTTCCCAATTGTGTGTACGTTCCCATTAATATATATGTTCCCGATAATAATTATTTTCATGATAATTGCTACATTTAATCATGGTGAAATGGACCACAATTGGAAACACTCCTTCCAAAAATGGAAACTTCAAAAGGGAAACGCATGTCATTGAGGGAAACTGCGGTCAGAGTTGCCAATAATAGTTATGATCCCAATACTGGAAACAATGACCCATAATTGGAAATTTTCCTTCCAAAAACAAAAACATGATCTAAAAATGAAAACAAAGTTTACTACTTTCATGCTATAATGGTTTGGTGCTTGAACCTTGTCTGCTGCAAAAAGTAAGAGACAGGTAGAGGACATTCAGCATATTGGAAATAGTATTCAAGTATACAATTATAATTTCCAGCTCTGTGTGACAGAGGAGGCATACGTCACATCGAGTTTGTGACAGCCAGCATACTTTCTGCACCTCTGCTACCAAGTGCCGTTTTTCTAACCCTCTTAGTTTCCGAGATCTTAGGGGGCCTACCAGGCCCCTCTAGTGCGCGTTAGTGCCAGACCCCCTCCAGTGCGGGTGTTAACACGCGCACTGGAGGGGCCTCGGAGGCCCCCAACCTGTTTTTCCGAGGTGGCCAGAGAACCGCTTGTAGCCGAAAAACGACACGTGGCCAAATTTAAAAGAATTTAATAGCGCGTCGATTGGTGAAGACTTTTTGAAAATCGGTCGAAATTTTTTTGACTTATAGGCTTTCAAAGTCAGACTTGCATTTTGAGATCGCCGTAAACGCGCGGTCGGACCAGTTTGCTTGCATTGAAGACCGAGTTGTGACGTCATAACGTCATATAAGCGGAACTATATGTCAAGGTCACTTCACATGAAAGTCAAGGTCAAGGTCATATCTGCATTTTCAAGGTCACTGACCAATGTGCGTCCGGTCAAATGACGTTACCCGGTCTGATATATATTATGCTATGACGTCATCGGTAGGTGCCCCAATACAAAGGTCAAGGTTAAAGGTCATTGGTAAAGGTCAATCCTCATTTCCCGCCAAACAGTGGCTACAGTGTTAGTCAAAGTGTAAATAATAAGTAGTATACCATATGGTGACCTTAAAGGTCAATGACCTTGAATGACGAATGACCTTGACCCAAAAGTTGTGGGGAAGCCTCTTTGAGACCTCTTCCTAGCGGAAATTAAATGTTGAAAAAATATTGCAGCAATATTGATCCTAATATTGCCGAAATATTGAAATGTTAGCCACTAAAAATATTTTAGCAATATTGTTCCAAAATATTGGATCGATATTTATACCAAATATTGCCCCAACATTAGCCCTTAATATCGATATAATATCGATACCAATATTGATCCAATATTGAGACCATTATTGTTGCAATATTGAGACCAATATTGATACAATATTGAGACCAATATTGATGCAATATTGAGACCAATAGTGATACAATATTGAGACCAATATTGATGCAATATTGAGACCAATAGTGATACAATATTGAGTCCAATATTGATGCAATATTGAGACCAATATTGATGCAATATTGAGACCAATATTGATGCAATATTGAGACCAATATTGATGCAATATTGAGACCAATATTGATGCAATATTGAGACCAATATGGATGCAATATTGAGACCAATATTGATGCAATATTGAGGCTAATATTGAGGCAACATTGACCTCAATATTTGCACAACATTGGGACCAATATCGACACAATGTTCGGACGAATATTGACACAATATTGGAAGCAATATTACACAATATTGAGACCAATATTGCTGCAATGTTAGCTTCTCAGATTTCATTCATGAAAAATTCATTCAAAAATTCATTCATGAATATGAATATTGAATCTGAATATTGAATCAATGTTTGAATAATTAATACACTATTCCAGTATGTGATGTCAGTATTGCACGATAATAGTGCAATAACATTTTATTTGAACATTTGATCAATATTATTTTAATTCCTCGGAATATCGACGGAATAGGTATTAAGAGCAATATAAAAATATTGCTTTCTTATATTTTGCATTACATTGATATGGGATCATTGTCTCGGTCGATAATAAATACATTAAGATCACTCGTAATGTATATTATGCATTCATTCTGGGCAAAATAAATACGCACATTAAAGGGAATGTGGCACCTTCACAACGTGATTTTAACTGAGATAGCCAAGTTGTAAAGCAGGTCGGAAAACCCGGTACTCCATATTTCATTTGTCTTGGAACTCGATATTTCCGTAGAAAAAAGCTAAAACCTACCTGACACCAGCCCCCTCAGCCCCCCGTCGCCGGCGGCCATTGTTGTGAGCTACTGGTGTGACGACATATGCTGACATCACGATGAGCATCAGCCAATCGAAGCCCTTGAAGCGTTTCAAGTATGATAGTGGTTGCCAGATCGTGACATCGTCCACAGTCTGATATTTATTTCTTTTTCTAGAGGAGTATTTTTAAAAACCAAATATTGGGCTTATTGTACATTTCTCAGAGAAATCATGAGTGGTTTCATTATTTTTGACTAAAAGTACGCCTAATTACACTAAATTCCAGGATTCGACCAAGCTGCCACATTCCCTTTAATAAAACGCATCCACAAACCTTCAAGAACATGTGCGAATGAATGTATCATATGAAGATTATTTCCTTGGCTAACATATAAAATGATGATTATTGGCTAACATTGCCAGGTCACACAACAGGGGATGCCGTTGGTGCCATTTCCGCATTCCCTCCTCATGCCTCCTGCACGCTGGTTCCAGCAGAGATCTGTCAGAGCAGAGCACCAATTGGTATAATCGAATATGCGTCTTCTGTCAAGTTGGTCTGTGAGTTTGAAACATACCTATCTGCTTTAGAGGTATATTAAACAGAAGTGGGAGACTTCGCGTCAAACGCTTCTTAAATAAAAAAATATAGGGCCTCAATTTCTTTGCATGATCTAAGGTAACGCCCGCCCTCACATGCGGGAAGGAGCGGACCAAAGTACGCAAGGAAAAGTTCTTGCAGCTAAGTACCAACACCTAACATACGTAGGGAAAATATACACAAGGGAAAACGTATACGGTATTATTTAAGTAACTACTGTAAATTCTCCTTTTGATCGGGTTTGCACTGGGTGTAGAAGGGACTTTTATCAGTCTATAAATAATAACTGCGTCCTTTTTAACAAATATGAACGTTAACATAAGTTAAGACATTGAAAAATTGGACGATAGGCCAAAACTTTTTAACAGCTTAACAAACTGAATCAGTTATATAAACAACGAGGGAATTACACTTCATATAATTAAAATGATATAGTCGACTCAAATAGGAACACCTTGCCCAAACAACCAAAAATACAAATAATATTTTTATCTGTGCCATCGTTTTTCAAACGTAAAACCAGTGAACATCGAAATATGATTTACATCTCAAACTCCATTCTTTACCAGTGTTAGAGCGACAAAAAGCAGAAATTTACATCCATCGACCTGGATAAAATGACGTTAAGAGTGTACAAAGCACGTAAGGTCAAATGTTGAAGCATGTAAGGGTAAAAGTTTGTGAGATATTAAATCCAAATGCCAAACTGTATGTAACTAACATCTATTAACTACCTGACCTTAATTAACCACTATTGTGCTCTATGTACAATTATTGTACATGGAGCACAATCGTGCCGCATTTGGCAGAAGGGTAGAATGTGCGTCATGCAATATTGCGCAGCGTAGAATGACATGATTAAAAAACTTTTGTTGATAGTTGTCATGACTGTATTAATGCTCTATTAATACTCACTACTTGCCATTAACACGCACCCCGCTGGAGGGGGGCGAAATTCGCCCTCTCTCCTGGTTTTCCCCAGATAACGCAAAAACGAAGAGACTCAGAACAACGAAACTTACAGTACCTTAGCCCTGATTAATTTTACACATGTGACCAAATTTTTTAGGTAAGGTTCTATCAGGCCAAGGCGCTATTCAAGGTCAAGTGACCCGACCTCAAAACCTAAAATCACGAGTTTGAAGCGGCGCCCAGGGAACATCAGCGAACCGATCAGTTTGAAACTTTCACAATATGATGAGATCATTAGGGTCTACAAAATCTGCAGTCTCGGAATTTCGATATTGATGACCCAAGGTGGGGTGAATTTTTGGTCACCCCATTATGTCAATGGTGAAAAATAGAATTGGCTCATTGTCACTAAATACTGGATAGATAGAGCTGAAAATCCTCAAACCGTCTATTATTACCACGATCTTGACCATAAAGTTGAGTTTTTGAGCATCTGACCTCTCAAAGGCCATGTCAGATCACAGGAGCATAGAGTGATTGTTTTGCCAATAGTTTCTTACTGAATTGCGATAAAGCTCTAATTATGCTTTCATTGTGCTTATATTGCCACGGGGAGTCTATTGATATGCAACATGACCATACCAGGTCACTCTGTGACCCTGACCTAGCTCGAGGTCAGGTCATTTTCACCATTTGACCTAGTAAGGTCATATTATACATCATTCGATTTGTCGCGATAAGAGGAAGCCAATGATGCATAAATATTTGCTCTAGCTACCCTGAGGACAGATCTAGAGAGAGAAACGTACACTGCTCTGTTGTAAGCCTATGGAACCTTCTTTGACCTATGCTGACCTCAATTTTGACATGACAACAATTTTTCGTATAAAATTATTTCGTCTTGTCAAGAGCTTTCGAACGCCGCCCGTTTTTTTTAGCTTTCGTAGGAATTGAGATACGGAGGGGCGGGGGCGAAAAACGCCCCCTTAGCGGGGCGCGTCATGCCATGGACCCCAGCGGGGCGCGTGTAAGATCAAATAACAGCCAGAGCGGCAAAATATCTGTGAGTGGTAGCATGAGGTCTTGGACCGGACCTTAAAGGTGACTTGATGTCGTAAGTTCATACAAATTGGACCCAAGACTCGAAACGACCCACGTGCGGATTTAATCGCGAGATTCTACAAGGGGAAACCCCGCGCAAAACATCCCTTGAAAAAACATCAGGATTTCCTGATGGCCTGGGTGGTCTGATGGTTTTTGTGGAAAATTTAAACAGATCGGCAGATGGTTTCTGATGGTCTGGTGGTCCCTGATGGCTTCTGGTGGTTTCTGATGATATCTGGTGGTTTCTGATGGTTTCTGGTGGTCATTTCCTGGTGGTTTCTGGTGGCCTGATGGCTTCTGGTGGTCGAGTTCTGATGGTTTCTGGTGGTCGTTTTCTGATGGTTTCTGGTGGTCGTTTTCTGATGGTTTCTGATGGTCAATTTCTGATGGTTTCTGGTGGTCGTTTTCTGATGGTTTTTGGTGGTCATTTTTGGTTGGTTTCTGGTAGTCGTTTTCTGATGGTTTCTGGTGGTCTTTTCCGGTGGTATGATGGCTTCCAGCATTCTGTGGTTCCAGCGGTCAGCGGTTTCAAGCAAACCACTACATGTGGTCTTCCAAAGATCCCCCCTCCCCCTTCGTAACATGTAACTCTAGGTATTTTAACGGCAGTGTTAACGAAGTCGCGGTGAGCAGGAGTGGCGGTGAGCATTTAGGTATCTGTCGAAGACGAAAACCGCGTCGATATGAACAATATCACCAGAATGTTTATAAATCCTTTACAAACAGAGATGTAACCAGGCTTTTCAGATCCGCTGCAAACAAAAATACAATTTTCTTAATAAAATCAAGCAGTCAAAGCAAGGAAGTCTGGGCGGATTATTCGAATGTGGCCCGAATGGGTACTCACTCACGCCGGAGATGCGTTGCGTTGCAGCAGAATAACTCGGATGTTTGATAGGGTGGCAGCTCCTCGTGTCGTATCTGCATTGTATGGTTTTACGTCCATACAAGAATATTGCAGAATAAAACACCATCAGGTTAAAACAGTACATACAAATTGTAAGAAAGTTCCCGCGGCAGAGAGAGAGTGGAAGAAAAACATATGCAGCAAAACGGTAAAAAAACACACACACGGTAAAAAACACTCGCACACGGTAAAAAACACTCGCACACGGTAAAAAACAACGGTAAAAACACTCGCACACGGTAAAAACACTCGCACACGGGTAAAAGCAGTCGGAGACGATGTGTATCGCTTATATATGGGATGATCCTCGCATTCCGATAACGACCGTCGACCCCACCCCCGCCCCGACCAGAGGACGCAACTCACGAATAATGAGCCACATTTTCCACATCTTCCCTATTCTGTCTTAACCCGTGCGGGGCTGGGAGGTAAATTTTACCGCCCCCTCGCGAATTTTTGCAACATCTTAAAAACGGCGGCGCGCAGCGCCGCCAAATTTTTAGTAACTTTTCTTACATAAATTTTACACATTTCTGCCAAATGAAAATAAAATCGGTTGAAAACTTTTCGAGAAATAAGCAAAAATGTGACGTCACTACAGGCGATTTTTGTACCAAATTCGCGCAATGTTTAAAGAGCTGCTGAAGCTACAGTTCTGAACCGATTTCCAATTTTCTTGCATCAAACAATAGGCATTATTGTGGTTTTCAAAATGGCTATCTCGGATTTTCAAAATTTTGGTTTTGGAAAAAAATATTAAAAAAAACATTTTTTTGGAAAAGGTACAAAATTTTTAAAATTTTCAAGATTTTTCAAAAACCGGAATTTATTTGGTAAAACACCATACAGTGCATATGCATGACAAATTTTTAGTCTCTAGCTTTATAACTTTAGCCTGGAGAGCTGCGAAAGCTCAGCGACTCACGCTCTGATTTTTAGGTCTGATCAATACTGTCTTTATTTAGTGAATCATAGTGACCCAGGATGACCCAGGATGACCTCGTACACGCTTTACACTACTTTTATAGTGTTCCTGAGACAAAACAGGTCCAAAATCATGTGTAATTTGGCAAAAAGTATGAACTTAAAAAGTTGACCTCTGATGACCTATCTTGACCCCGGCTGTGCAAGTTGAGACCAGAGTATTTCAGATATGATTCTCTGAACATCATAGCTGAATTCTGCATGCAAAATGGCTCACGAACATGTATCGCATGACCACATTTGGATACAAAAATATGGTGACCTTTAGTGACCTCATCTTGACCTGACCCGGTCATGCCACCAGCCTAACGGTCTCAAAGCACCTTGCTGCATTCAAGTGAAGGCTTTCCATGAAGTATGAAGCTCATAGCTTCCATTGCCTGATCTCCGTAGCATTGCAACCTCAAAAACCACGCCTTTACAGCTGACCTCAGTTTGACCTTGACCTTGACCTCGAACTTTAAATAAAGTACATGTTTTTAGTTGTTCGTGATAAGATCTTTCGATTGGCGTTTGAACTTTCCAAATCGGACCATTAGTTTGGGAGATAACAGGGGGTACAATTTACACCCCCCAGCCCCGCGCGTTCGGCTGAAGACCTCAGCCCCGCGCGGGTTAAGTCCTACCTTATATTGTTAACCATGCAACGCAGTTCGGTCAGGGCCTACTATTAGCGATGCACCCAACAGTAAATATCCTCATAACTTACGGACTCCTCGTAGTCCTCGTCACAGTATGACCACTCCACCTCGACCAGTTTCCTTCTGCGACTGACTGCCCCGTCATCCAAAACGGAATGCGGCCATACAAAAGACAGCCGTCCCCGCGCAACCGCCCGAGGCGCGGTCGGGTGCGGAGGGGAGACGCGGCGCCGGCAGCGCGCTCCCGAGCCGGGGCGCGAGAGGGGTGGATACGCTGCAGGGCAGGGCAGAGCATAACAGCGAACTCTCTTACCTGCTCCCATAGCCATTCGCTTCTTCGTTTCTTCTTTTGAAAATACAGCATTTGGAACCATAAGTATTAGATTTAAGAATATATATAATACGTTTTTTTTAACCCGCGCCCCACCGGGGGTCCGGCGCCACCTTCGCCCCACCGGGGGGCCATCGATGGCCCCCCTCTAACTCCGAAAATATGGGTGTTAGCGCAAATCTGCAAAGTGCAATAGAAAGCTCGCGTGAATTCAGTAAGAAATTACTTCGCATGTTTTAGTGCTCAGGTCAATGGTTTGACCTCCAGAGTTCAAATTAGGTCAAGATCGGCTATTTTCACTCAAATATGCAATGATTAAGCAAACTGGGCATAGCTCTTATGCCATTAGAGCTATTGAGACCTGGTAAAGTACATTCGATAGCAAATTGCCAGAACTTTTTCCGCTATGTGGAACGTAAAGACCTCCCGCCAGTGGTTTGACCGCCAGAGGTCACCTCGTGACCTAATATGACCTGAGGTCACGAAAGGTCAAAAAGTGACCTTGCCGTATATCAAATGAAAGCCAGTGACAAGACAAACACGATGGTGTTTGTTTCACCGCTCTAGCTCAATTAGGTCAAAAGTTATTGTCAAAATACTGTTTTTGACCTCTGGTGACCTTGGATGACCTTGGAAAAGTCAAAGGGCAAATATGACCCCTGGGATCCGTGAAAAGGTGCCCAAAAACGTTGTTCTGAGCAGTCTGAGTATTTGCAATCATTTTTGTGGCTTTTATATCATGAAATAGCTTTTCCCCATGCTTTTCCAATGGGAGAGGTCGCCTCGTGACCTGACCTCAGGGCACGAAATCGAAAAATCCCGGATATACACCTTGTAGACCCTGGAGGGTTCATGAAGTGTAGGAAGTTTCAAATCAATCGACTTTGAAATGTAGCTCTTACAGAGCTCTAAAGGTGAAGTGAGGTGACCTTGGTTGACCTCGTCTGGTGACCTGACCTTGGGTGACCCGGGGTAAAAAATTTCAGGGATGATGGGAAAATGATGCAGTGAGAGGTAGAGCCCTCAACCGCGGTGCTGCGCCTCGTCGTTTTTCTGCTATCCCGGAAAAACCTTAGGGGGCCATCAATGGCCCCCCCGTGGGGCGAGGGTTAATACGCAAGATTGGACAGACGGGGCTACCTCACCATCAGGATGACCACCAGAAACCATTAGACCTTCAGATACTGACCACCAGGCCACCATGGTGACCATCAGACCATCAAACATTGACCACCAGAAACCGCCAGACCATCAGACACTAACCACCAGACCAGCAGGAATCACCACCAGAAGCCACCAGGCAGACCACCAGACCATCAGGATGACCACCAGAAACCACCAGGCAGACCACCAGACCATCAGGATGACCACCAGAAACCACCATGCAGACCACCAGACCATCAGAGTGACCACCAGAAACCATCAGAAACCATCAGAAACCACCAGAAACCACCAGACCACCAGGAAAATCCTGACTGTTTTTTTAAAGGCATGTAAGTTCCGCGCACCGGGAGTGAATGATTAACTACCCCTGTCAAGTGTTAAAAAGGAAATGCAAAAAATTAAGTTCTAGGACTAATAAAATACCGATGAATCGGTTTCTCGACATGCTCTATCACATGGCTATCTTCAGTTAAAATCCCATTATGAAGGTGCCACATTCCCTTTAATAATAGCGATAGTGGAAGAGCAGAATAACATCGCGGTCTTCCAATTTTCACAAAGTAGCGCTGATAGCGGCATCAGCTTGCCAGTGTCGCGACTTATGCTATCTTAAACTTTTTTTTAGGCCAGGTCACTTGACCTGTAATGGTGACGCTGATAGCGGCATCAGCTTGCCAGTGTCGCAATAGTAGCGGTTGCAAACAATTTGGTAGCCCCGCCCACCTCTGTTGTCAACACTATTCCACCGGTGGGATATCTCGCGCAATTTCAGAGACACTAACAGCGTTTTAGCACCGTATTAGGTCCGATCTAGAGCGAGCCCCAGCTACTTATGGCAGTAATAGATGGTGGAAGTCCGATACCAAGTGGGATTTTCCTACCATTTCCTTTCCAACCACGTGGGAGAACCATATCATTTCCCATTTCCTTACGACCATCTATACATGGAAAAGATGCTGATCCCAATAAGGATTCCCCAATTATTTCCTGAGCATGTATAACATTTCCAGAGCTCATCGCATCTTCTAAAAGAGAAACATATTCGTTAACGTATGTTTCGAACGTTTTAAGTCCAAAACGTAATTCTGCACAGTCAACGGCAACAACAACATGACACTGGAAGCTTTGCCGTTCGCAGCTGGCCCGTTCCAAAAATTATAAATTCAATAATGCGACCCAGTGGCGGATCCAGGGGGGAAATTGCATTTGCCCCTCCCCCAAAATGGAAAGCTCGGGGCAAAACTGATTTGGCCCCCCCCAAAGCGATCGACCTTTTTTTTCCCCGACTACTTTTTAGTTAACACGCGCATTGACGTGGGTCTGAGCCACCTTCGCTTTGACGGGGGCGGGTACCCGCCCCGCCCCCTACGATATCAAGAACCACGGTAGGTAGCGAAAAACGGTAAACGGCGTTGGGTAGCCCATCCACTTCTCCATCGAAAATATTTGAACCATTTTTTCAAGTCACATTTAAGGTCACGAGAGGTCAAAACATGCCGTCATAAGGATAACATGTAAGTTAAGTTTTTCGGCCATTACATCTAAATAAGGAAAGATAGAGCAGAACGACTTGAACTACACGAGTCCTCGCAGCAAGCCGAATCGAATGATATATAATTCGACATTGCTAGGTCAAATCAAGGATTTGACCTGACCTGAGGTCAGGTCAGGATCAAATTATATAAAATGCATATCATTAGAACCACAAAGCCAAGGCGAGTCTAATTCAGGTAAAATAAACGCTGTATCACCATCCGTTACTGAGTTATTCAGTAAAAACAATGTTTCCCTTGTATTTCCAATGGAAAGGTCATGCCTCGTACCTCACCTTAGATCTCGATATCAAAAATACCGGAACATATTTTAGAGAACTCGGTGGTCCCATTATGTGATATGAGTTTCAATCGGATAAGTTCACCCTGCTCCAACTTATGCTATCATAAACTTTTTGAGGTCAGGTCACTTGACCTGTACTGGTGACCTGACCTGAGATGACCTAACCTTAAATTTGTTTACAGAAGTTGTAAAAATGATGAGGGAGCGTGTAGCGTGTCAAGTACGGCGGCGCGTAGCGCCGCCGTTTTTTCTGCTCTCTCCGAAAAACCCCAGGGGTGGTGGGTAACCGCCCCACCCCGTCAATGCGCGTGTTAAAGGGAATGTGGCACCTTCACAACGTGATTTTAACTGAGATAGCCAAGTTGTAAAGCAGGTCGGAAAACCCGGTACTCCATATTTCATTTGTCTCGGAACTCGATATTTTCGTAGAAAAAAGCTAAAACCTACCTGACACCAGCCCCCCTCAGCCCCCGTCGCCGGCGGCCATTGTTGTGAGCTGCTGGTGTGACGACATATGCTGACGTCACGATGAGCATCAGCCAATTGAATCCCTTGAAGCGTTTCAAGTATGGTAGTGGTTGCCAGATCGTGACATCATCCACAGGCTGATATTTATTTCTTTTTCTAGAGGAGTATTTTTAAAACCAAATATTGAGCTCATTGTACATTTTTGAGAGAAATCGTGAGTGGTTTCATTATTTTTGACTAAAAGTACGCCTAATAACACTAAGTTCCAGGATTCGACCAAGGTGCCACGTTCCCTTTAATAATCAATATTTAGGTGTTTTAACTCTCAACTTCAAACAGAACCAGTGAAGTTTAGTGTAAATATTGGGCCTGGGATAGGAAAAAATTATCTTGAGCCCACATTTTCCACCCTGTGACGTTTTTTTTCTCTTTTTTCCTCAAATACCAAAAATTTTACCAGCGAATCTGTAGCGCAAATTTGCACTTCGGGACGTTTTTTTCGCTTTTCAACTTTCGTTTGCCCCTCCCAAACCGACCGGCTAGGTCCGCCACTGATGCGACCAGTGAAATTTCAACTTAAATAGGCAAAGTGGCTCACCACAATATCATAAGGTATCTAAATAGAAGCCACTGCACTGGCGCTGCAAGGAAAGCAACACTGAAAATGTAAAAATGCCGAAAGAGGACGTTGAATGCTCTTTCCTCGGTTATTCACCGGGAAGGATGGTCAAGAGATGAAGCTCAAGTCAAGTAAACGGTTCCAAAAATAGGCGAGTAAAAATTATTATTCAAGGCAGATACAAACGTTTTTTTTGAGCAGGGCCCACATCGAGCATATTTTTTCCTTATTCATATCGGGCAATGAGAAGTGAGCGAATGGGCAGAAATCAGCATTACGCACATACATTCAACATTACATGTAAGCTCTCATCAAATAATAAAGCAAATTGAAAATACATAATTTATTGATAAATGGGTTTTCGGAATGCCTCTTCACTGTTAGCGCTCTCAGCTAGTATGGCTGAGTAATTAACGGCCGAGCTAGGCCGGGTTAATTTTTCTAATAAATCAAATAAAAGCCCAGTGTATTTGGATGTGTACTATCAGGAAAGTCCTTGTATTTGGCATGGGTGGATCCAGGATTTTCTCAAGGAGGGGGCGAATTCAATATTTGGGGGCCCGTTGTTTGAGGAGGGGCCCTGCGACCTGGGGGCCGGGAAAAAACGTTAACTGTGACGGAAATCAGCTTTTAAAAATATATTGGCACCAGATTGGCTCAGGGGCACCAAACTAGCTCAGGGGACACTGGAATAGCTCAGAGGGCATCAGATGGGCTCAGGAGGCACAATGATGGCTGAGGAGGCACCAGATCGACTTAGGGACATTAGTTTAGCTCAGGGGGCAACATATCTGCTCAGGGGGCACCAGATCGATCAGCCAGTGGGCCAGATCCCCTCCTAGCCCCAAGACCCCAGCAGAACAGAGTAGGGGTCTAGATTAGCTGAAGGAACACAATATCAGCTCAGGGTTCACCAGACCAGCTCAAGGGGCACTATATCATCTAAGGAAACATCAACAACTAGCTCAGGCGGCACCTGATCAGCTTAAGAGGCACCATATTGGTTCAGGGGACAGTAGATCAACTCCGGGAGGCGTGAGATCAGCTCATTGGACCCAGATCAGCTCAAGGGGCACTAAAACAGCTAATAGAGCACTAGGCAAACTCGGAGGCATCAGACTAACTCGGAGAACATTAGATAGGTTCAAGAGGCACAATGATTTGCTCAGGGGCACCAGATTGATTCAGGGGGCACCCGATCAGCTTAGAGGGCACGTGATCAGCTCAAGGGGCCAGAACCAGCTCAGTGGGCACTAGATGAGCTCAAGGGGCACCAAATGAGCTCTGCCCGTACGATTATTGGTAACGGTGAGGCATTAGCTGGACACGAATTACGTGCCTACACTCTTCCTGGGTGCTTGGAAAGGCAACAGAATGCCCTAGCTGACCAAACAATGTATTAAATTGTCAAAAAATAGTCTTAATCGCTAAATGCAGTCTAGTTGCATCTAGGTTCAACGCCGTATGACACTAAATTTCGAGCGGCACAGCCCAAACGGGGTACACCGCCTGGCACCAAAGGGCACTTCGGCACCGATGGGGGCAAGTGCCCCTTGTGCCCCTGGATCCGCCCCTGGTATTTGGATGTTTACTATCAGGATTTATGCTATATGAATAAAGATGAGCGGTAACATTAAAAAATGAGAATTTTTCTCTACAGAATAACAACGAGTAAGGCAATACCAGAGGAACTATTTCCTATTAAATCACTGGACAAATCGCCTCCGTAGATTACGTCTTGTATAATTTATATGATAGAATTCAATATAAAAATGCAAATAACACGTGCACGTATGTCAAAAATGAAATGACCTTGTAGAAATGGTAATACGGGGAGGCTGCAATATCCCGCACACATCATTTGGTCCCTCCCAAAACTTTCGGCAGGGTACGCAAGAAGCTGAATGTGTCCATACAAGTTTAGAAATCTTGTCGATAGGTACAACATACCAATTTAGCGTGAAAAATAGAATATTAGAGACGGTTGACTAGCCTAGACAGCTAAAGGCGGTGGAACTGGGGGGGTGCACCGGGCACGGTGCCCCTCCTTCACTTAATCAGAAATTTTAACACTAACCCCATGGCGTTGACTGGAAAAAATGGGTTGAAAAGTCCGTGGTGCCCCTTCCCCCTTAAATTCGGACGTTCCGCCGTCACAGAGCTAAGTGCCGTCTTTAAATACAAAAAACAAGCAGGTACTCTAACGACTTAAACATGAAAAATCCAATTTTTGCAAATACAACGCTATTGTTCTCTTCACCAGTGCCATCATGCTGCCGCATATACAGAGTGCTGCTGACACAGATTAGTTGTAGATTGCCGAGTCCTGCGTAACGAGGGACGTTTTTGAGAAAAATAAGAATAAGAATTCAGTTAAGACTGCTTCTTCTGCTGTGTTTGTTCTGCAGCCACAACATAAGAGTGCAGAAGGTCTGTATGGAATAAATGCAAGAAGTTTGCAGGAAGGGCATCAGCGTCATAAGCTTCAGAAATCAAGATTTTATCACCGCAGTAGTGAAATAATCATTCCTACTACTCCCGTACCTTCCCACATAACACCAACCGAAGTCAGACAAGGCAGACCTTCCCGTCCCCTAACTTGCCCTCGGCATATTCAGGACAATAGCGTACGGTCTCCCTCGCTACCGTCGCGGGGAGGGGAGACATTCCATCGGGTGCGGCGGCGAGAGGCAGTGGCATAGCCAGACATTTTGTAACGAGCTAAAACACATAATTTTTTTCGACTGAGGAGGATCCGTAAGTCTACCTTTACATGGGAAATATCGACCAAAAATGGGGAAATAACAATATGCCATGACAATAGTTGCTGACTGCGCCACTGCATTGATGAGAGAGATGGCACTGATACTTTTACAAAGAGCGACGCATAGTAAAGGGGTACTCTGCGCTAAGCAGGTCCGATGAATGACTCATTGGTATTATATCGGGCCCTATAAAAATCGGGCTGCAAGACACATCCATCAGCCACCGATCTGTGTTCAAGTCTTATACCGATGAGCCATTTTTAGAAAATACATGGGACAATGTCGGACCCAAGCCTTAATTCCGAGATTGCTTCATGTATTTTCTAGAAGGGGCTTTGAAATATAAAGATATTAAAACCAAAAGGGAGCATCTAACCAATTGGAAATTCCTCCTCTAGCCGACATTTCCTTTCCTTCGCTAACAGCTTTACTCTAACGTGGCAAGCTTTTGTTGCGGGAACGGCCTCTTATGACGGCATTAAAAAAGGCGGTAAATGTTTCTGAAGCCTCAAAAAAGAGTTCTAGACTTCTTGGTGAGCAACATGACCATGTGTGGTGGAAGATGCAAGGTGTAAGGAGAGGGGGGCTCAAGCCCCTGTCCCCGAAATGTTTGAGAGCCTATAGTAAATGCATAGCCGGAGGCTGTTCCGAGGCAAAGGCGGGAGAGATTTGAGCCCCGCAGTCTTCCCTTCCCGAAATTAAGTCCTGGATCCGCCACTGACCATGCGCCTGTATGTGTCACGCACATTTCCTTGATGAGTGGTAGAATTAATCAACCTAAATTACAAACAAACTTCCATTTGCATTTTTCGATCTGCTTCAGGCAACAAATAGCATTGAGCCAACTCTCATTTCAAAATACAGAGTTTTACCTCGTGCTAGCGTTGAAATTTATCATTTAAGAGGGCAACGTATCCCAGCGTTGATATATTATGCACCCATATTTAGCACCTTTGACCGTGCTATATGGCATTAACCAAAACGCCATGTTGCCTCTTCCCTCTTTCAAACTGTTTTCAAGTGTAATATTTTTTCTGCTTTCAAATTATTCTGGCCGTTCGCCGGAACTGCTTTCGATGGGCTTTGTGCAATGATAAACCGAATTCGGGCCCATACAAGAAACAGAAACCAAACAAATATCAACGTTCGATCGCCCTTTATTTGGGGGTTTCAGATGGGACCACTAACGGGTTTTAGGGCAATGGTGGGGGGGGGGCGTAATTAACAAGGCCAAAAATCCTGAAAATTATGATATTATCTTAAAAAATAGGGCGAAATCGAAGGGTTTCAGGGGAGATGGCTTTCCCCCTGGATCCGTTCCCGCGTGGCACCACCAAATAGATATTAATTCACTATAGACGGCTCCAGGGAGGCAAATGAGAACACTTCCCTCCCCATCGATTCTCAGTACCTCCTGAAATAGTCAGGCATCCCACTGAAAGGTAGATGGCTACCCCCTGAAGGATCACTTCCCCCAAGATACGAGTATCGGCGCCCCCATGAAGGATTTGGCGCCCACCCGAAAATTTGTGCCGTCCAAAAGTGACGCATCCCTGGCCCAGATGGCACATCCACCCCTGAAAAAGTCGATGACCCCACCCTGAAACGTTTCTTTCCACTCCCCGCAGGATGCAAATATCGGCACCCCCACGGTAGGGTTTGGCGCCTACTCAATAGGTTTTGACGTCCAAAAGTGCGGCGACCGCATGGCCTGGATGCCGCAACCTTCCTTTCCCATTAAGAAATCCTGGATACGAAGCTTGAATTGTAATATTGATAATTAGTGTAAATTAGTTCATTTTTCGATATCATTATCTAACATTGATACAATGTTAACACAATATTGAGCTGCAATATTACATTTCAACATAAATTCAACATCTAAACAAAAGCGAGAAAATATTGGTCTAGAATATTGTGTTTCAACATTCAAAAAATATTTTTTAAATATCCAAGTATGGATGAAAAAGCTTGGATTGTAATATTGATAACCAAGGTAAATTAGTTCATTTTTTTACATCACCCAACATTGATATAATGTCAACACAATATTGAGGTGTAATATTATATTTCAACATAATTTCAACATTGAAACAAGAGTGAGAACATATCGGCCTGTAATATTGTGCTTCAACATTAGAAAAACATATTTCCAATATCGAAATAATAATAGAAAAGCTTGGATTGTAATGTTGATAATCAATGAAAATTAGTTCATTTTTCGAGATTACCTAAGATTGATGCAATATTTACACAATATCAAGCTAAAATATTATAGGTATGTCAACATAATTTCGACATTGAAACAAGAGCACGAAAATATCGGTCTGGAATATTGTGCTTTAACATTCAAAAAACGTATTTTCAATACAATGTCAACACAATATTGAGCTGTAGTACTATATTTCAACCTAATTTCAATATTGAAACAAGAGTGAGAACATGTCAGCCTGTAATATTGTGCTTCAACATAAAGAAAATAATATTGATAATAAATGAAGTTTAGTTCATTTTTCGACATTACCTAACATTGATGCAATATTTACACAATATTGAGCTAAAATATTATATGTCAACATAAATTCGACAATGAAAGAAGAGCGAGAAAATGTCGGTCTGGAATATTGTGCTTTAACATTCAAAAAACGTATTTTCAATATTGAAATGAGAAGGAAAAAACATTGAAAGCTAATATTAATTATCAACGAAAAATAGACCATATCTCAACATTTCTAATATTGATACAATGTTATCACAATATTGAATACCAATATTGGATTTCAACCTTTAATAAATATTGATCAATATCGATACAATATTCGTTTCCGCTAGGGTTCTCTACGAACCTTGTCCGCCTTTAGCTTATTCCCGCCATTTTCCCGCATAATCACAGCATTTACCAATCGATCCCCAGCATGGCCAATATTTGACCCTTACGACCTCGTTTGACCTTGAAGATATTGACCTAGGTCAATGAAAATTGGTCATCATGTACATAAGACTTATGTACATGATGACACTTAGTGTCGCCACCGGCAAAAAAGTGGGGGGCCAGCCAAACTTCAACCTGATGCTGACAGAAAACTTCCAACATCAGAACCAAAAACTGTTCGAATTTGGGCTCCTCGTTGCCTTCCGCAGGGGCTGGATATATGAATGTCCGGCTTTCTCTCATTTTGACTGAGATAAGGAATTTTTGGCCAAAAAGTAGGGGGCCAGGCCCCCTGGCCCCCTGGCCCCCCTTTTCCGACGCGTATGATCATGTAGATCACCATAGCCCCCACCCACCTACCAAGTGGCGTTTTTCTAACCCTCTTAGTTTCCGAGATCTTAGGGGGCCTACCAGGCCCCCCTCCAGTGCGCGTTAGTGCCAGACCCCCTCCAGTGCGGGTGTTAAGGTCGGTCCAAGGGGGTGATCGTCCTATCGACCCCCTTGGACCCGCTCCTGGAGACAGCTTTTTCTAGTACCAGCCTGTTTCTCGGGTCGGGTCCGAATAAACTAAAGTGTAAAGGTTTTTAAAGGTGTTTATTCTTTATGCCATTCCTCAATCGATTCCACTTCAGAGGCACTTGGATGTCGTCTTGGATAAATACCTGAGTATCATATGTCCCCACATTTAAAGGCCTTGATATGTCCCATCTCGTTCGTCGTTAGGTTTGTGGGGTTTGTGTATTATTACATGACATTGGTGGTATTATGTTGCAGGGCTGGTTTTGGTTTTAAGGTTAAATTTGATACAAGGCTGGTCAAAAATACTGGAATACAGACAAGTGGAAAAGCTACAGCAGGACATGGATTCGCTCAGCCATTGGTCGGTGTTATGGCAGCTCCCCTTCAACCAGGAAAAGTGCACAACCCTTCACATTGGCCCAGGAAACAGCAGACAGACATATACACTTAGTGGCACGCCCATCTCCTCTGTTCAAACCGAGCGTGACCTGGGTATCACTATAGATGCAGAACGGAAGTTCAGGGCCCAGGCTGCTAGGTCGATTGCCAAGGCGAATGGCGAAAGGCGATTGGCAAGGCGAATTGACACTCGTTTTACCCGAAGTGCATGTCCCAATGTATGTCCCCCATGTGTATGTGTGAAAATATATGTATGGATACAAGGCGAACCAAGTTCTGGGCGTGATCCGCAAAGCTTTCTGCAACCGGGACGTGTACTCGGTCCCACTATTGTACAAAGCCCTCGTTAGGCCTATACTAGAGTTTGGCAATCCGATTTGGGGACCTTTTAACAAGGCTGACCAACAGTTCATCGAGAGAGTTCAGCGGCGAGCCACTAAACTGGTCTCCTCCATCAGTCATCTCCCATACGAGGACAGACTTCGTGCGCTCAGCCTGCTTTCTCTTCTTTATCGACGGAGAAGAGGTGACATGATTTGGGTTTTTAACCTCATGTCCGGGAAGGTAGATCTGAAAAGAGATCTTCTCTTCAGGCTGGCGGAGAATCTACCGACCAGAGGTCACTCCAAGAAGATAGTCAAGCCCGAAGCCCGATCAAGAGAGAGACATAACCACCTTGGTATCAGAGCGGTCAACGACTGGAACTCTCTCCCAGAGTGGGTAGTGAGTTCGGGAGCACAAATGAGTTAAAAAACAACCTGGACAGACATTGGTCGGCGTATACATACGATACACCAATTTTGGACTGAAGTGTAAACTTGTATAAACCCTGAGCTCATCGAGTTAGAACCCACATCAGGCCCTTGAGCCTTACAAGGTTCCCATTCCAATAAGGTAAGGTAAGGTAAGGAATATTAAAAAGTCGTTTGAAATTGTCCTCATACATGGACTGCGCGCTCTCGTGCTGGACGGACGTGCTCCGACGAGCTCCTGCCTCGCTAATCCTCGCCTTTGTTTACCATTCTGATCGCTAGGGGTTTAGGTCCAGTCAGTATTTTTTGTTGATTGATGTTCACTTTAGGATGCCATTGCAGCATTCGCCAGTTAGGGGAAGAGGCGGCAGGTGTTATCAGCCACGCCTCGGCCTGATTCAGATTGTGAAGTAGCCAGGTCGCAGTATGGGGATGCGGAGATAGCTCCCATCCATAGCAATGTTCCCTCTGGTGGTGGTGATGCGCCCCCGGAGATGAGGCGTCACACTCTAGAGTTGCACAGGTGGCGTCTGGCGATGGTTCGCCGACGCAGAGTGATGATTTGCCGACGACATCAGCGACGGTTCAGGGTCGAACAGGGCTCGACCAAGTTTGGAATAGTGTGAATGATGTGTCAATTTCGCCTACTGGAAGCGCATCTATTGTCGGTGAGTTAGGTGGTTTATTTTCTGTCCAAGTCGCTGCCCACTCGCGCACTGGGAGGAATTCGAAGGGTTTGTATATAGATACTGGAAAAAAGAGACCGGTGAGGTGCCCAAAAGTGTGACGAAAAGTGACCAAACGCCGAAACCTATATCAGGGAACTTCACGGGGGCAGTTGCTACTGCCATAAGATCCCCTTCCGCTTGACCCTGATCTGTCGGTTTCTCCTTCGCTTCAACTCAGTCAACCAATCAGTGATGAAAACTCTGTTCCTCCAACCACATGCATAGGGGGCTCTGGCAAAGTTGTATGTGGGCTCGAGGTAAGAGATGGTCAGATGGGCGTCCAGTGTGATCTTTGTCACCGCTGGTATCATGCCCTTTGCCAGGCAATCACAAAGCCAGCATACAATGCACTAAAAAAACACAGCGCCATATCGTTCATATGTCAGACATGCAAAGCACATACCGGCAGACCAGCTGCTTCTGGCTCTGGACGGGATGCCTCAGTTGGCATTTTCACTTTTTCTGGTTCTCCTGTGACCCTGCCTACAGCTGACATTGGCATTCAGGTTAGCAGTCATGTGGCTCAGTTGCATGAAGGCCCTGACAAGGATCGTGACCTGATGGAGGTTAAGATAAGCGAGCTGAACACAACAATGAGAGACAGGCTGACACAACTTGACACTGCCCTGAGGGATCATATCCAGCTTGTTAGTGCTTCCATGAGGCAACAGGAGCAACAGTCCATGGAAAGTGCCAACATGATGAAACGCGTTCTGAAGGAAAGTGTGGCTCACAAGGCTTCCTATTCAGAGGTCCTGCAGAGTACCTGTGAAAAGATGGTGAACGATGTAAAGGAGAAGCTGTCGTATCCACCTTTGCACACTCAGGGAGGCAAATCTGTGACTCCAAGGGAGGCACAGACCATATCCAGGGTCTTTGATGGATTCATGGACAAGAATAGACGCTCACGCAACCTTGTCATTCACAACCTACCTGAGCAAGATGGGATCTCACAGCTGGAGCGGTCTCATGCAGACATTCAGCTATTCCAGTCCATGATCCGTGATGCACTGAAGGTAAATGTGAGGGCCACCAGGTCCTTTAGGGCTGGTAAAGCTGTCCATGGCAGGGACAGGCTGCTAATAGTGACCCTTGAAAACGAGGACTGGAAGTTTGAAGTCCTGAGAATGGCTGCTCAGTTAAAGCTCACTCACAAGTGGAAAAGAGTGTTCATAACACCAGACCTTACTTACAAAGAAAGGCAGGAGCAAAAGGTGCTTAGGGAGGAGTTATGGAGACGTCGCAAGGCTGGTGAAAATAACCTCACCATCAAGCGTGGAAGGATTGTCCCATCAGGTGTGGCACAGGCCCATCAAGCAAGCTCTATTAGGGGGCCAAATGCATCAGGGGCAGCTGAGCACCAAGGTCAATTAGCAGAAGCATGCAGTACCATTGTTAAGACTGTGGTTGATTCCAACTCTGATGGGGCAAGATCTGCATCCCCTGCTGAGGTTCCTCCAACAAGGGGAATGACTGAAACGGGGACAGGCTCTGAGGGATCTGCGACACCAGGCCTCAACTCCCAAGCCCGGAAAACAGCTAGGGAACACAGCTTCTACTACCAACCTGAGTCTACCAAATCACCCAAATCAAGATTGACATCCAAGGATGCAGGAAATGAAGGACCTCAAGGTGTGGTATACAAATTGTGACCAATTTGTTAACAAACGTGAAGATTTTGCCATGGCGATAAGTGGAATTGAGCCAGACATCATTATGGTTACTGAGGTAATTCCCAAGGCACAGCGTCTCCCAATTTCTCCTGCTCTTCTGGCTCTCCCAAATTTCAATACATTCACAAGTTTTGATCCACATCAAGTAAATCTAGGAAGCAGCAGGCAGCGAGGTATCACCATCAATGTCCGCACTACAATCAAGGCATCACAGATTAAGCTGACACATTTTCCCCATATTGAACACCTTTTTGTCCAAATAAGGCTGCTTTGCAATGATGTTCTGTTCTTGGGATGCTTCTATCGTAGTCCCACGGGTGATGGCCACCTCAGCATGTCTTCCTTTTCTGACTTGCTCTCAACTGTTGGAGAGTCATCACCATCACATCTATTGCTTACAGGTGACTTTAATTTCCCTCAAATCAACTGGGCAGGTAACTACTCAGAAGCCAGCCAAGGACACCCCTCTCACAGACTTCTAGATATTGTTCATGATCATTTACTTTTTCAACATGTCACCAAACCTACACGCTACTCCCCAGGTCAGAGTCCAAATATTCTAGACTTGATTTTCTCCAATGAAGAAGCCATGGTGAGCAATCTTGACTACTTACCGAGCATTGGTAGAAGCGACCATGTTGTACCTGAAGTGCTATGTCTTTCGGCAAGGGAACAGTGCATCTGTATGGAACTTCAAGAGAGCCAATTTTGAGCTCCTTAACCACATGATTCTTGAAACTGATTGGACATGTATGGAGAACATGACTGTGGAATCACTTTACAGCCTGTTCCTGGCCAGATTAACAGAGGTCACTGGCACATGCATCCCAAAGGTTATTGCTAGAAGGAACTCAAAGAACTTATACATGACACGTGCAGCTCTGAAGCTTAAAGACAAGAAACACCAGCTGGCCAGAACCTTCTTCCACACTCAGGATGCTGTTGATTTGGCCAGGCTTAAGGCATGTGGCAATAGGTTGAGGACTCTCACCCGGAAACTGCACCAAGATTTCGAACACAGCCTAGCAACTGATATTAAATCAAACCCGAAGGCCTTCTGGAAGTATGTGGGCTCAAGACTAAAGACAAGAAGCTCAATTGAAGAGCTTCTTAATGATAGAGGTATTCTAGAAACGGAGGACAGTGCTATAGCGAAGCTATTGAACAAGTATTTTGCGAGTGTATTCACAACGGAAGACATGTCAAGTTTCCCAACATTCGAAACAAGATGCACTGGTCCATTTTTGGAAGACATCACCATTTCACAGGATATTATTAGCCGCAAACTTAGGTCACTCAAGATTACAAGTTCCCCGGGCCCCGACCAGGTCCACTCTCGGATACTTCATGACGCATCTACATCACTATGTGTGCCATTGTCTATTATTTTCAGGAAGTCATTGGATGAAGGTGAGGTACCAAAGGAGTGGAAGCTCGCAATGGTGGTGCCTATCTTCAAGCAAGGAAACAAGCAAGATCCTGGCAACTACCGTCCAATAAGCCTAACCTCCATTCCCTGCAAGGTTCTCGAGTCTATTGTTAAAGATGATTTGCTGCACCACCTAGTTTCACAAAACCTCCTGTCCCCACATCAGTATGGCTTCCGTCCCAACCGCTCTTGTGAGTCCCAGCTTCTCGAGGTTCTCAACAACTGGACCAGGCTTCTAGAGGAAAACAAACCAGTTGATGCTATCTACCTTGACCTGCGTAAAGCCTTCGACTCGGTCCCCCACCAGCGACTGATCATGAAGCTTAAATCATATGGCGTCCGAGGCAAGATACTTCAGTGGATTGAGAGCTTCCTAGCCCATCGATCGCAGCGCGTCATCGTCCGGTCGTCTTTCTCTGATTGGGTCCCGGTTGTGAGTGGAGTACCGCAGGGTTCGGTCCTGGGGCGCTCCTCTTTTGGTTTACATCAATGATTTGCCTGATTGTGTCTCCTGTGGAATCAGCATGTTTGCCGACGACACGAAACTGTATGCCAGTGCTAGCTCTCAGCCTTCTGTAAATGCCCTCCAGTTAGACATTCAGAATGTACTCCACTGGTCACTGAAGTGGCAAATGCCCTTTAATAACAACAAATGTGTTGCCATTCACATCGGCAATCTGAACCGAGGGCACACCTATGTGATGAACGGCACGTTCCTCCAGAATATTGAGGTGGAAAAAGATCTTGGGGTGCTAATTGACATCGAACTGAAGTTTAAACAGCAAGCAGCCTCAGCTGTTCTGAAAGCCACTAGAGTACTCGCGGTTGTTAAAAAGTCCATGGCTTATCTTGATGCACACACGCTTCCTATTCTATATAAATCACTCGTCCGCCCTCTTCTGGAATATGGCAACGCGATTTGGGGCCCGTTTAATAGGGCTGACCAAATTCTCCTGGAGAGGGTTCAGCGGCGTGCCACTCGCATGATCGGTTCTCTTCGGGGAATTCCCTATACAGACAGGTTGCGTATCCTCAAGCTCCCATCGTTGTACTACAGAAGGCGACGTGGCGATATGATTCGAGTGTACCAACTTGTCCATGGGATAACCGACCAGGATTATGCCCATTTCTTCGCACTCGACACCCAAACTCGCACTCGGGGCCATCCGTGGAAGCTTGTTAAGCCGAATGCAGTCTCCAGGGTTAGGCGTAACTTCTTCGGTGCCAGGGTGATCAACGATTGGAACTCTCTACCATTGTCGGTTGTCGCAGCTCAAAGCCTGAATCAGTTCAAAAATCGGCTTGACGCTCATTGGGCCACCTTCATGTACCAAGTTCCTGAACTTGTCTGATACCGATGCATCCTATCCTCTTGCCTCAGGAGGACAACTTCTTAGCCACCCTCAGGTCTCTTTTCCTGAGGAGGATCGCGCCGAGATACTGATATCCTGAGCTCGTCGGAGAATCGGAGCCAGCGGGCCATTGTGGTCCCCAAAACTTCCGAAATCGTTAGGTAAGGTAAGGTAAGGTAATATTCTTGTAATTGTGAAACATTGATTCGTAATTTACGCTATAGGTATTGTTTTTTTGTGTTTGCAACTGTGATTATTACTTCTATTCTGATTAAATACATCACTGAATAAAGCACTGTTTCTTTAGAAATATCATCTTTGTCCAAGGTGAAAACTTTCAGGTCCCTAATCCTGCTTAGTATTTCGTATAATTCTTGATAAACAGGAAAAAGCACTGTGTGATTCCCTTAACATGCTCCCCATGGTATTATTTTAGAATTAGGTGAGCAATTGTGTACCGCCTTCTAACGACCATTCCATGACCCTATCTTATGTGCTGCTGAGTCAAAGCCTGAATCAGTTAAAAAATCGGCTTGATGCTCATTGGGCGACCTTCATGTATCAAGTTTCTGAACTTGTCTGATACCGATGCATCCTATCCTCTTGCCTCAGGAGGACAACTTCTTAGCCACCCTCAGGTCTCTTTTCCTGAGGAGGATCGCACCGAGACACCGATATTCTGAGCTCGTCGGAGAATCGGAGCCAGCGGGCCATTGTCGTTCCCAAAATTTCCGAAATCGTTAGGTAAGGTAAGGTAAGGAGAATGAATTTAACAACAATTTCTTCCACAAAAATTTTCTTCCATTGAATTTCCCACCTATATCACCACAACACTAACACTGAAAGGTAGCACACAGCAACCACTTCACAGCACAGCAAAACTACTGCTTATTTAAGATACTAGATACAGTGGCAGAATGAGAGAGATAAAACACTTCAAAATGAACAGCACTACATACTGCACCAACACTCGTCAGCTTGTGCAATGGCAGATGGATGTGATGGTTGCAAAATAAAATGCTATAGGGTGATTTTTTTATTTCTTTGAAAAAGTTGAGGCTTCAGTTATACTTTTGTGCCATCACAGTGCTTTTCTAAAAATGTGACTTGTCCAAATTGTGGAAAACTGTGTACTTTTGCAGCTCCCTGAGGTCAGTGGTGAAGATAGTATGCAAGCGAAGCAGGTTAGGTTAGGAAGTGCCAGAATTATTGTTGGATTTATCTGCAGTATCCTGACAAAAAATTTGTTTGCAGGTACATACTGAATAATTATCAAGACTCGAGAAAGAACTAGAACCAATGCAAGATGCAGCTTCAAGGCCTACCAAGTGGTGTAAGTATTTTATTTATGTTCAGTGGTGCATACTGCTGAAATATGTTTCCATGCTTGTCATAGCAAGCCTCAATCTGTAAATTGTAAGAGTCGGACTGACACACCTCCATGGTCATGTAATGAGATTTGACTGTGTGACATAAAGTGCTTATTTCTCTGCAGATGCAGTCACTGCAGAAATCATCGGTGAAGATCAAGGATCCTGAGAAAGTGGCCAAAATGATCAGCCAGATCATTGCTGATGGCAAGTCCAAGCTTCAGGTAAAGTGTGATAGATCTGTGTGCATTTCAAGCCATTGCTAGTGCTACCGTTTTGTGCTGAGACCAGACACATAATTGCTGCTTTTCCTATGATTTTGTACACATAGTCTCATTGTGGGTGATCAGAGGTTTTGTAAATTCCTTTATTCCAGCTGTATGTTCATGGCTGTCTCAGGGGTCAGTGCAAAATGTACAGATAATCAGCACTCCCCTGAAAATTGAAAACTACTGCTTAATTTTCCCAATTATGCATCGCTAGTGGTACGCAGAAATGATCTTAATGGTTTTCTATGTCCCTGTCTGATGTTTTCAGGTGATCTAGAAATAATAAGTCTCTTAAGAGCAGGTACTGTGTCATCTTAACAGCTGAACTATGGTTCTAAGATCTATGATAGAAATTTGATAACATTGTTCCAACTATAGTCCTCCTTCACAAAAATTATCCCACAATGATGAGAGATCACGGTACAAAACCCTGCTGACACATGTAGTATTTGTATTATATTGTGCATTTGTTTCACATTAACGCCTGAATTAGTAATACAAGAACAGTCCTGGACATGGGACTGTTGCTCCCGGCAATTACATTAAAAAGTGCGGGGTTTACGGAGGGGCGGGGCGAGGGGCTTACCACCGGTGCCGGATCGCCGGCCGTGCCCGGCCGCCAATCTCCGCTCTGACGCTCTCTCTCTCCGGGTGTCGACGCAAAACTCGCTGTAATTAATTGCCATGCGAATATCAAGGCCTTAAACACAGAATTAACTATACAACTCTCATCTGCTGCGCTGGTGGCATTGTTGGTGTTATGTTGGATGCGGGAGAAGCTGCTTTTATCGTGGTTTGCTGTTCAGATTAAAGTTTATATGGCTGTGGACAACCCTGTGCGGGATAAGATCGTGGTGGGGATGTATTTATGAGAAGCTGTGATTTTTGCTGTTGCACTGGGCTCTCTCTCTCTCTCTCTCTCTCTCTCTCTCTCTCTCTCTCTCTCTCTCTCTCTCTCTCTCTCTCTCTCTCTCTCTCTCTCTCTCTCTCTCTCTCTCTCTCTCTCTCTCTCTCTCTCTCTCTCTCTCTCTCTCTCTCTCTCTCTCTCTCTCTCTCTCCCTCTCTCTCCCTGGCTCTCTGACTCTCTCCCCTCCCTGGCGCCTGATCAACTGCCCGGGGTGCGTACCCAGGTTATCCTGGACTTTGACTACACGCTGACTCGGACGCAGCGGGACGGGGTGCCTTGTGACTGCACGTGGAGTAAGTTGGTGGGACGGCGACTCGAGACCTCTCGCCGAGTCTTGTACGCCGGCGGGGTGGCAGCCATTCGGTTTGACAGGCCGGAGTGGTCATCGCTGATGTCTGATACCGCCCCTTTTTACTGCAAATTTCTGCCTCACGTACAATTCTCACCAGGACTGCGGAGTCGATGTCGGTTGCATACGAAGTCCAAGTCGGACCGATGAAATCTTAGCCGACTCCGACGCCGACCCGGAGTCGGAGATTAAATTTGTCACTGGTGGTCATGAGTTGCACAGACATGACACCAAGAGGTTGCAAAGGTAGCTTTGCGCTTTCTCCACTAAATTTGTTACAACTCCGACGCGTCCGTATACGTCCTCAATCTTACCAAGGCCGCGTCTGAAGTAACTTCTAACAGCGTTGACAACGGCTATTTCTTGGCTGACTACGTAATAGCTGTTGAGGCGTGGATTCTGATGGAAGTTATTCAAAGTGGCGATTTCTAGAGAATGTGGATGCCGGGGTAGAGTTATATCTTGGGTGATATACAAGTGTTTTGTGTTCTGGTAGTCTTTTGAAATAGAAACCTATCAAACTTAACAGAATATCCCGCTAGAGTCAGAACCGTAGTCGGAGTCGATATCTTCAGGCGGGAGTGAGAGTCGACTCAGCTGAAATGCCGCCGACTCCGCAGCACTGATTCTCCCTCCACCTCTCTCACATTGCGCGATATTGTGCTGGGAGTACAACTAGGCCTGTCTCCCCTTCTGGGTGCCCCCTGTCCGCCGCCGTGTGGTTCTCTGTAGTGGATAGCCCAGCTGTTTTGTTGAGTGCGCTGCTGAGGGTACCGATGGTCACATTGCAGGTGATCACGGACTTTGATCGTACCATTACCCGCTCGCACGGTAACCAGGGCACCCCCATAGCCGACACTTGTTTCGGTAAGATCAGGGACTCAGTACCGGTGAGGCCGCTGGCGGTGCACGCCTTATCTGTTGTGGTGTGGCGTTGGGATGGGTGCCCTGGCTTTCCTGTCGCTAATGAAGCTTGCAGTGTTGTGTTGTGATTACGCCTCGTAAGAGTCCGGCAGTGTTGGAAGTAGGTTCCATGGCCAAAATGCGATCGGGATCGGACCGCCGATCAGGATAACACATTGGATTCGTCGAGTCCATCAACTGCTATTTGGAATTTGCTTTTGGGAATAACACTTGATGGGCTTGATGACTCCAAGGTGTATCCCGATCGGCAGGCCATCCGGCTTGCATTTTGGTGATGGAAGCCTTAGGTAATGCAGTGTGCTGTCAACGCAAGCTTCGCGCTGTCTTTTGTTCGAAACGGAACGGAAGCGTTGACATGTAAACGTTTCCGGCTCCGGGTCATCTTGCATTAAAGTTGAGCACCTCCAAAGCTTCTATTTCCGCTTCTGCACCCACTGCACCTATCACAACATTCTGGTTCCAGCATCCGTATAAAACGTCACTGTTTTTTTGTGTGCTGAAATCCACATCATATTGCGTCTCTATCCTGGGCCATCTATAGTGGGCTATATGTGCAATTAGTGCTTCAGATAAAGTGTACTAACGATAAAACTGAACGGATATTTGCATCACGTCCTGCCCTTGTACCAGATTTGAGGTACGAGATTTAAAGAAATGTCTTTGAAATAAACTCTGGATTGCCCAGGTCACAACTTTAAAGGGGATGCCCCACGTTTATCATGAGTTTTGAACGGATCAGTTTTGTAGAGCGTGTTGAGAGACCACTTGGTATATTTTATTTCACTCAAAGCTCTCTGTACAAAACTTCCGCAATTTTTAAAGTTCGAAGTAAGGGGGGCACTACCTTATTTCAAAACTTGAAAGAATCTATTTCCGCATGTCGTGTGGTAAATGTTTGGCATGATCACGCAACCTCCCATGCCGTAAGCTGCCGGAAGCTGCCAGATTCGTTATAACATGCGATGCTTGGTTCAACCCAGCGTAAGGTTGCATAGTAAGACAAGAGGCGATTTCTGCCTTTTGAACGATTGGAGGTGAATACAAAACGTGGTTTTCGGATTTTCCGCCGTTGTTATTCGTAACGTTAAGACGTCATTGTTCATAAATCGTCGTTTTTAGATTTCGACAAAGTGGTCAGTTCCCCTTAAGATAAATATAAATTAGGAGTTTGTTCCACTCAGTGCATTGTCAGCACAGTGCAGCTCACGTTTAACGCTGTGGGTGTCCTCTGAACGTGTCGCCTGCTGCTCGTTATAGAGTGAAGGCACGTGTTGTCCCGATCCCTTCACGAGCCGCCCTGTTCGGTAGCCGTCCTGGACAGGTCGGAGATGATGCCGCAGTACTTCAAGGACGAGACGGCCAAGATGCGCGACAAGTACTACCCCATCGAGATCGACCCGCACCTCACCGTAGAACAGAAACTGCCCATGGTGAGAGGCTAGAATATCAGCTGTTTAAGTTTTCTCCATTCTTATTTCATGACAATGGTTTGTAGCTGGTTTATTTTTTTTAGTTCGTTGTGTGTGAAATTATTGTTGGGGTTTGTCGGGTGTAGCCTGGAGCTCCCACTTACTGGGAATTTACGTATGCATCAGCATTTATTTAGAGTATGCGGAGGATTATTCGTAAAGCTGGGTAATTTTTTCGAGCTAGCACTGCTTGGAAATATTTTTGAGAAATAAAACCATTTATTTCGATACTTTCTGCGGTATATAGTTCACTGGTTACACAGGTTACAAGTTGAAAAAGGATACCGAGATCTGGAAAAACACACTGAATACATAAAAAACATTTCTACGCTTTGGAAAAACAATGATGTAAAGCGTGCTCTACCGCAGGAAAGAGCATTACATTAATCAACCTGGGTAGAAAATCACTGAAAACTTACCTTGTAACGCTTTCTTCACACAGACTTTGAAACTCAGGTGCGTTTGCCCTTTCTCTTGCCGCTGTCAATTTTTGAACAGGAAAAACATCAAACGAGCTCTGTACAGTGTGAAAACTAGCAACTTCCTGTTTTTTTCAGTGGTGCAGTAGATATTGGTCCGTTTTCGTTTGCGAGTTTTCAGTGTTCATTGATAAGCTGGCAATTGGGCCATTCGAGTCCTGGGCACAAATTGAATCTATTTTTGTTTCAATTGTGAACAATTTTGTTCAATATTTGAATAAAATATTTGTTCAATATTTGAATAAAAAATTAGTTCAATTTTGCATCTGGGCCAATTTTGTTTAAATTGTGGATAACAAATTTGTTTCATTTTGCATCATTCGAGGAGACAGCTCAATTAAAAACTTACCGTCTATCATTTGGACTCTCTCCTCGAGTCCTGGATAGAACATTGAACAAATGTCTTCAATTTTCAAAATTTGAACACCAAATTTCCCCAATTTTGCATCCAGGGCTTCGCGTAGTTGGCCCAAGTAACAACTGCTCATTTTATAATCACTTTCGGCTCAGCACTGAGATCTATCAGCGTTGTTAGTGCTACTCTGCAGCTGACCCTGCTGACTCAGCGACTGCTGATGCTGCTGACCCAGCTGACTCAGCTGACGCTCCGGCAGGCTCTGGAGTGGTACTCGCGCGCCCGGGAGCTCATGCTCAGCGTGGGACTGAAGAAGAAGGACCTTGAGAAGATGGTACACGACTCCACCGCCCAGCTCAGGTCAGCCGAGAGACGCTCTGGTAGAGCCGTGACTCTGTGGCTGGTTATATAGATGACAGCCAGACCCGGACTCTGCACCGATCAATACGTTTGTGCTGCTTTTTTGTGCTCGGGGCTCAGCCTTTGGATGAAGTCTGCTGTCCAACGCAAATATAAGTATAAGTCACATCCTTTTTTAATGCAGGTTGTAAAAAACTTGTATCCTGTATTATTCCTGTTCCGTAAATGAGGAACCACCGTACACTCTACACTCGTTCCTCTTCCATGAACCGTGTCAGTGGCACGTTTAGACCAGTAACGACCTTGACCTTCCCGCCTCCGCTGTGGCAGGGAGGGCACGGACCGTATGCTGGGCCGCCTCCACGCGCTGGACGTGCCCGTGCTGATCTTCTCGGCCGGCCTGGGCGACCTGATCCACACCCTGCTGGAACAGCACGCGCAGGACTACGACAACATCAAAGTCGTCTCCAACTACATGCGCTTCGACGACGAGGTCAGGGCGATGGGCCGTGTCGGCACCGCCGGCTGTGTCCAAGGACGGGCTCAGACTAGACTATGCTAGATATGTCTGACTATGCTATATTATAGACTACACTGTAGGCTATATATCAGACTATACCAATCCTTAAAGGGAATGTGGCACCTTCATAACGTTATTTTATCTGAGATAGCCAAGTTGTAAAGCAGGTCGGAAAACCCGGTACTCCATATATCATTTGTCCTGGAACTCGATATTTCCGTAGAAAAAAGCAAAACCTTACCTGACATTAACCCCCTCATCAGCCCCTGCCGGGCGGCCATTGTTGTGAGCTGCTTGTGTGACGAAATATGCTGACGTCACGATGAGCCTCAGCCAATCGAAGCCCTTGAAGCGTTTCAAGTATGGTAGTGGTTGCCAGATCATGACATCATCCACAGGCAGATATTTTATTTATTTTCCTAGAGGAGTATTTTTAAAAACAAAATATTGAGCTTATTGAACATTTTTCAGAGAAATCATGAGTGGTTTCATTATTTTTGGCTAAAAGTACACATAATTTCACTAAATTCCAAGATTCGACCAAGGTGCCACATTCCCTTTAACACGAGCATTGACATGGGCGGGTCCACCTTCGCCTTGACGGTCGGAGGAGGGCACGTGCCCTCCTCCCTAATCCCCCTCGAAAACCACTGTAGGTAGCGAAAAGCGGCAAATGGCGCTAGGTAGACTGACCTACGCTCTAGGTGTTTTATAAAAAAATTATCAGATCAAATGCATTGTCATCGGAGTTCAAAGCATGTCACCGTAGCGAGATAATGGGATGTAATGGAAGTGCAGTTTTTTCAGTTGTTGCCTCTGATGTAACATAGCTATAGCAAAACTATATACATCATTGGAACCCTCTCAGCAAGCCGTGCCGATTGATATATAGTGAGATATATCTAGGGGAAATATAAGCTATGGCCTGACCGAGGGTTAGGCCACGATCAAATTGGGTCGAAGCGCATGCCATTAGAGCTGCAGGGATCAGGCAAACCCAATGACGTCATCCATTCCCGATGAATTTATACATTTTTCCCATGAACTCCCAATGGAGAGCTCGTTGCTCGCACCTGACCTTGGGTCATCTATATAAAAAAATCCCAAAAGGTATTTTGCAGTATCTGATGGGCCCATGATGTGAATTATTTTCAGATCGGTAGATTAGCCCTGTTCTTAAGAATGTCTTAGTTGTTTGGAGGTGAGGTCACTTGACCTGCATCATTGACCTGGCCTAGAATTACCGGGACCCAAAATTTTGACAAAATGTGCAATGCAAAGTCATGCCAAACTGTTTATAGGCTTTCGGAAAACCCAAGGAGGGGGTGGGTACCCCCCTGTCAATGCGCGTGTTTAGGCGGGATAGTATGACCGGAAATGCGGAACGCGCTGATTGTTTGTTGGTGCCAGAATGACAAAAAGGAGCCTGGTGCTTGTTTCCCTCGTGCGATGTCTTGCTTTTGCAGTAAGTGTTAAATCCTTAGAGAAAATCCAGGTAGGCGTTCGTGCCCCAAATATCTGGTTCAGTCACAAATGACGTAAATCTGACGGCCTGTCCGAGTGTCCACCTGCTGACCTCGCACCTTATCGGCAGGGCAAGATGATCGGTTTCCACGAGGAGATGATTCACATGTACAACAAGTGCGAGAACGCCGTCCACTCCTCCTCCTACTTCCAGCGTCTGCGCGGCCGCAACAACGTCATCCTCATGGGCGACAACGTGGGCGACCTGCGCATGGCCGATGGTGTGGAGAACCCGCAGGTGGTGCTCCGTATCGGCTTCCTTAACGAATACGTAAGTGACCGATAAACGAGTAACCGTTGCTTAGAAATGGATATGGAGTGTTGCAGCTTAGGTACTGGAGGTTCAAGTTGAGGTCAGGTGAATGACGCTAGAAGCGGGTGTTTGTCATCCTTGTTAGCGTCTCGTTTCCTTTAATGGTGCGAGCAGGAGGGCGAATTTCCCCTAACTGCTGTCCACGCGCAGGGTGCCTTCCGCAGAATTTCTCCCCTCCATACTTCTCTGATGAGAAGGCGCTGCTGTAAATTATGACCTCTAAACTCGCTTTTATCCTGACAGCATTTTTCTGCATGATAGTCTAGCCTGTTTCGCTGTACTTTTAGAGTTGGCACCCTTAAGAGTTTGGCGGTGAGATAAATGAGGATAGCGTCTTCGCAAACGGAGAACCGTGAAGTCGGGCGTGTTGTGTAACACGAGTCTCTGGCGGCGTCACGGAGGGGCGTATGCTCGAGATGTTTCCTTGGCGCCTGTGAACAGATGTATGGCTCAACTGGTGGGCCAGTTCCCGTATTTGGTCACTTGTGTGGTGGCGAGCTGTACATGGTATTCTCATGGAGTCGCTGTGTGTACGAACGTACATTTTTTCGGGGAAGGTCAGTTTGTGACCGTCGGACCAGTGTCAGATATTCCGAAGATGAAAGACTGGCCGGTCGACCTTCGTAACAAGCCAGTGCCATGTATTCCACAGAGCCAAGCAAATTTCTATAGCAGGCCATTCTTTCAGGTTTCGCAGAGTTAATATTGGACTGGTCGATTGGCTCGGATTTGATTGAGGGTCAGATTGAGATTTAATTTTGTCAGATTGTCAGACAGAGTGAGGGTCAACCAGACAGCCCCGTCTCCATATTTCTGTGGCCAAGCCCCCTGTGAGGCCGGTTTCAGTGATACCTTAGAGCGAGAACCCGCGGACGGGAGCTCTTCTGACGGCTGTTGTCCATCATCCGCAGAGCGAGGACCGCCTGGCCAAGTACATGGATCTGTTCGATGTCGTCTTGGTAGAAGACCAGACCATGGATCTAGCCAACGACATCGTCGCGCAGCTTGCGTAGCTAGATCTGTTGTCTAGACCAACAACTTGCGCCCGCGAACCTTCTGAGATGCTCTCTCTGGGCATCATCACATTTCTGGCTGCGTGCCATCTCCGGCGTCTGGGTACCGCAGTGCACTCTGGTGCTTTCTTTGCTATGCCTTCTAGGCTATGTTGTAACGGTTTCTTTTTCTGAGTCATTTATTCTGGTATAATTATGACTGTCCGAAGAAACTAAGCTCAGTTCGACGCAGAGGTAGACACTCAAGCTTTAGATTGTTTTGTTTGCCCGAAGTGTCCTTTCTGCCTTCAGGGATGCAGTTTTCGTATCGTGTTTTTCGTTCTCACATTCAGCGGTAGAGTTTAAGAGGCCGTTCACTGATGTGGTGCCTCGCGGTTTTGGAATTCAGCCAAACTGTGATATTAAGAGCTGCGACCGTTTTCTGTGTGAACTGCTGAAGCGTCCAGCCACGACGAGCAAAGTGGTGACATGACCTGTATTGGATCACTAGCACCGAAATCTATACCGAACAACACGTAGTCTTTCCAGCGGACTTAAGGAAGCCTAGCCTTTTTGGATAGTTTTTGGTGTTACTTTTGCTGTTATTTGGTCTGGACCTGATGGTCGCTTCGTGTCCCTTTACCGGAGTAGCAATCAGAGGTGGGCGCTGCTACCCAATTTTTGAAAGCGCTACCGCTACTAGTGGTGCTTTAACTCGCTGAAACTACCAGTGCTACATTTTTAAGATCTTGAAACCGCTACTCGCTATTGCTGCTTGTTATGATAAAACACTACCAAATCCATGCCCAAAAAATTGTTTTTCATCGTTCTTTAAAAAAATCCAGGAAAACTACTGCTTTACTGTATGCTACATTGAATACTAAGTTTTAAAATATAAGATACACAGATAAATCGGTTGATACCTTTAACAGGGTGTTGGTGGTGGTAGCGGGTTTGAATGGAGTCGGCTACCCGCGTCTCCGCTTCTTTGTGGCGATAGAAACGGCTAGCATTTGGAGAGTCCGTCCGCAAATAGCGGAGCAGCGGACTCGGTAGCGGACCGCTCGGCTTGGTAGCTATAGGGGAGTGTTTGGCCGGCGAACCAGCCTCAGTGCCGAATTACTTGCAGCCCCGTGTTTGTGCGAGCGCCACATGTGCCGGAAGAGAGGACCGTTCCCTTCCTGGCCGCTCTGCACCGTGATCATTTGGTCGTCAGTGGGATCATGTGGTCGTCAGTGGGATCATGTGGTCGTCAGTGCGGTCGGTGGTCTCGAGGATGCGCTGCCGAGTATGCCGTTTCTCACCGTGCGCTGCAACAATAAAATACTCTTGTGGTTTTGAATATGCGCTAACCGCCTCTGTCTGGAAAGTAAAATATCTGCAGTTGAAACGGGTCTGCACCTGAAGTCACTTCAACTCAGGCCAGTCAATCCACCTTATATGTGGGGGTGTTCCTGTGAAGTATCGCCACTTACAGAACAAGCCGAGAACAGCTTCTGATAAAAACTTTTATTTACAAACTCTTCGACCGATGGAATAGACAATTCAAATAGAGCAGCCCTGGTTTTGAAGCAGAACAAACTGGGAGAAGGGAGGGATCGTGTCCGATGTTCTGGGATGTCGTCGCTCAGACTTGGAAAGTTCATGGGATCCTGGGAAGGAGAAGCGCCCAGCTCCAACACTGTTTAGAAGTTTGATTTCACGCAAAAGTGGCGGCATCTATTGCACACCCCCGGAAAGGCTCCTCGTTTGGGTCCATGTCAGAAGCGGACTGGCTCTGAAAATCCTCCAGGGTGTCATGAAAACTTACCAGCAGTCCAGTTCACACCTCCTCTAAACTTGCACGCTATAAATATGTTGAGGAATGAGGAACGACACTTTTTCGGAACACGCGATACGGGAGGTGCCCTTCTTAGCCAGAGCACATGGAGTGTTCATATGCGGCTTTATGGAGGTGAGAGATTACAGTGTTACGGTCTGTCGATTCCCCACGTAAACAGCATACCCATATCGCACGGATTTCATTGGTTAAGTACTGTGACTGCTTCTGTCCTTGTGAACAGTGGGTGCCGGCAGTCACTCGTGAACCTGTACTGGTGAACCGTCACTAGGCAGTCGATAAAGCGAATGGTGAGAGGGAACATTACAAGACTGAACTATCTCTGTTTAATGACGAAAGGAGGACCTTTAGATTGTGAATGACCAGGGAAGAAGGCAGGATCAGGGGTTCCGGGGACGCGATGGCAAAGTATCCGCGGAGCCTGCTTGACAAAGCGAAACATGATAACTTCTACAGAATGAACAAGCGTTACGTAGAGGATTGAATGGCGGGCTTGGACTGAGGAGAGCTAGAAGATTGATGAGGGCGCTCTCTCAGCTCGCCTAGCGGAGCAGCGGACTGGGCGCCGCCGGAGGAGCAGGAGCTACCGAGCAGGCGAAGGAACCTCTGAGGTCATCCAGAAGCCTTTCATCCTGTGTCCAGGACCGGATGCAGGAGCCACGGAGAATATCTGGCGTGATCCAGGAGCCGGTGGGTGGGCGCATGAGTCTCTGAGAAAGAAATGGGGTGGTCCAGGAGCCAGTGAACGGACACAGGAGCCTCTGACCGGCTGGCAGTGCAGAAGCTACGGAGCGAAGTTGTGGCGACGCAGGCGCAGACCCGGCGCGTGGAGGCCCCAGGCGGCGCGGCTTCCACGAGACCGCTGCAGACCCTGCAGTCGACGCCGACTTCTGCCTCCGGGAACACGCCGAGCCTCTGCGTGCGGAGGAGAGGTGGAGGCGGTACTCGCCGGAAGAGGTGAACGTTGCAAGCACCGAATGTCGGGACAGTCACTGGTGATTCCGTCATTTCCCCTTTGTGAGCAAGTCAACTGGGACTTTCCGATAGAGGCGGGGAAGATTCCGAGTCACAAAATGCAGGTCTTGAATGGTGTACGGACACAATTAGCAGCAACGGGCGGAGCTCTGTGGTGCTTGCACAGAGAGGCACAAGAAGGGTTAAACGAACTATTTTATGAATATTGTTCGACTGAAGGGCAGCGCAAATCCTGCAAGATATTGAGGGATTGGCGTAGACAGACTTACGCAGTGTTCCATCAGATACCCACCGCTGCTGAAGCGAAGATTGAAGCTGGCGAAAATATGCGTCAGATCATCCTTCCCTGCAGTCTTGCCCATGCCTACATCCCAGGCATAAACAGGAGCCATCGTATCAAAAACGACAGCAGCAAATCAGGTTCTACCTCGCAATAACAGCTTGCACTTCGTCAGCCGCAAAGAAATCGCACGTCTGCGGAACGCAAGCAATAACTCCTTCATCGGGGAATCCCGAGCGATAGTGTGGAATAATCCCGGCTTACCCTGCCACTGCAGGCAAATACCAGATGGTCTCTAGTTATTTTATGCATAGAAGAATATTCGAACATTGTCCGTTCCCGCGTAATCCAAACCCCGAGCTACCCGCTGACTATAATCTACTACTAGAATTCCCTGGGTGAGATGCATGATATCATGAAAATGTTGATTATAGTTCCAGCCCTCGCCCAAAGAGGGTAAACTACCCTCAGCCCCTCTAAAAGGGTCCTGCGGAATTGAAGAGGCACGGGCGAGGATTCGAGGAACAAGCTTGGGGCGGGGCACCACAGCAAGCTCTTTGAAAATTCAAATTATGATCCTTAACTTGGCAAACAACTCAACATCCGGATCAGGCCAGATAAAACATCAGCAAAAAACAAGTCTTCGTCGTCTCAAATCCCCGGGGCTCGAAGCGCCTCGCCGGAAGGCAAAACAAATCAGTTCGGGGCACAAATTAAGGTATATGCGAGTGCTGGCGAGAACACCACTGAAAACGGGGTCGCTGCAGCCGACACTTCAGCACGTTCGAAATGCTACGCTCCGCTACCAACCAACCAGTCAATGCACTTGTCCCAGCGAACGCCGGTGGGGCCGGCCGTGTCCCGAGGAAAAAGGCGGGGGTGGACTGACGTCCCTGGACACGACACTGGGACGGCATCCGCCCTCGCAGGCATACAGCACCGCCACTGAAACCATGAGTGAGGCGTAGGCAGTATCACACGACTGGCAGCGGCGGTACGAACGCCGCTGCCCAGCCAGCACAAAGCCGCGCGGCAAGCAGAAGCCTGCCGGCTGGCGGAGGCATGTCACATCACACAACTGAGAGGCAACTCGGAGGCACAGGGCGCGCTATATACAGTGATACTCTGTGGCGAGCAAGCACAGACACTCAAAACATGCATGATTCAGTAACAAGATATTCTTGGTCGAGGTAAAACCCGTCGGCGTCAGGATCGCCGCAGGCGGTGGCGGGAGCGGAACACTACAGTTTGTCCCGCTGTACTACAGATGGCACTGCGTTAATGTTAAAGATGGCGCGTCGGTCGCTGCTAGACGTTGAGCGCGCGTCGTGAGCCGCTGGGTTGTGAGGAGGAGGGTGGCGGCGATGGACTGTAGGGCTCGCCATGCACCGGCACTGGCGACCTGGGCCTGCGCTGGTCGTCCCGGTAGGTCATCAGGTCGTCCTGGAAATGCTCGCGCGCTCGCGACTCCTGGTGCCGGTGCCGGCCGTGGTAGATGACTGCAACAAAGACAGGAGATCGAGTCAGATACCGCCGCTACAGACTGGTGCACCAGACATCATTCTCGGACGCGCCTGGTAAATGAAGTGCAGCGAATTCATTGTTTTATTTCGCATTATGAAATCCTGTCATTACCTTCATGCCTTTATTTCATTTACACAGGGGAGGGGGTTGTACTTTATTTTATTCGCGAAGTGTGACCATGTAAACAAGTACAGAATGAACTGCGCACGGGTGCTACATATTTATCGCCACACAAAAATATGTTTCCACTGGATCTCTCATATTCCTTGCCAAGTACCATCCGGGGATTACACAGTTTGAGGAACCGTAAGGATATTTGCGAGAAGAGGTTTACGCTAAGATTCACGTTTCTCTCCTTTTTTCTGAGATATTCTTTTAATAATTCAAAACAACCACCAGCAGACGCCTCGCCAACAAATCGAGTTATAGGCAGATTCATTTACAGTGGTCTGTGCTCTAGTATATCAGAGGATTGGCGTCAACCACTTGGGACATTGATGGAGCCGAAAACGTCGCCTTCGATATCGGGGTAGTTTTGTCGCTATTACTTTGGCCGATGGTGTTTTAGCTAATTATCCAGGGCAGGAAAAAACATTCAAACCAGCCGTCAACCAAATTCCAAATACCGGAAGCTGTGACCTTTAAAACGCCCAAAAATGTTAAAGCTACCAATCCCGAAACAATGTACATTAAGACAAACACAACTGGGCAAGAATATTCCTGAACTTGCAATGAGGCTTACTGAATATCACATGCATAATACTACCATCGTTGTGAATGTTTCCGAAAATCACCGCTATGGAGCACGGGCGAAAACGAAGGAAAATAGGGCAGTGATCCTTGGAGAGAGGAGGGAGGGGAGCTAAAACCCGTCACCAACTAAATGCCAAATACCGCAATTAGTCTCTTTAAAAGGTCAACAACTTTTGATTGAACCTGCTGAATCCACACACAAGGAGAACAATGGTACATTAAGGACATTAACGCAAAACAACAGTGCAATGCTATACCCGAATTGGCAATGAAGCTTACTGAACATCACATTTATGCGCAATCCTGCCACCGTTGTAAATACCGCACAAAAATACCGCAAAGCAGCACTAACGATAAACGAGAATCCGACCCACCCAGGATTCGAACCAGGTACTCTTAACTTCTTACCCACAGCCCCACTGACTGCCCCAATCTATCGGCTCCTGACGCTATCGCACGGGCAGAGGAACATTTCCATAACAATTTATCTCCAGCGAATGAGGCAGCGCTGTCGCGCCGCGCCGCCCCGTGGTAGGGTGGCTTATAGGCACGGGCGCAACCGCTAAATACGCAATTAGCGTCCTATCAAATGACTTCTCGGCATACTCGTCTTTTTCTGGGCTAGTCGTTAGAGTAGAAACCTTGAAGGCATCAGCGGAGGATGCGGTTACAGAGCCATGTACCGCGATCAAGGCAGGAAACAAACGATTAAAATTGCTGAAGGGAATATTTAATCACGTGATTATTACTTCTCATCCAAATGAAGGAACGAGGTCGTGGTGTGTGTTCTAGTTTATCACGGTACTCACACTGTAGCTAGAAACATTTCCGGTGAAAGCTTTGATTCGCGTGCGGAACATCGAAATAAAACACCGATACACTTTTCGCACATAAAGCCAAGCGAATGTCTTTAATTTGTATACTCTCTTCAGGCTGTGGCTTCAGGCTGACTAGTACATTCGTAACGCTTCCTGACGGAAACCGCGCAGGAGCAATCACTCATTTTCATTGTAACATGATGTTGTTGTTTTAAAAACGACTACAGAATTAGAGAAAATACTAGTAATAAGATTAGTAAGACTAGTAATAAGAGACAATAGAGGGATTCAGGGATGGTTATCTCTGAATTCCTCTTTTTCTCTTATAACTACATCAACTCAATATACCAAATCACCAATTAATTGATACAATACTTTTCTGATAAATCCATTTTGAATTTGAGGATTTCCTTGATAATTTGCGAACAGGCAGCAGACGTCTAGCGTTTTAAGGCAAGCAAGTGGCAGCGTGGCGGACGTTTCAATGTGCGGATGCTGGCATCTTCAGCTACACCTAGCGAAAACTCTCCATGGTGAGGGTGCAAGCAGCGGCGTAGCCAGAGGAAGATCATGACAACTGCGACCGAATTTCGAAATAGGCAGTCCGGATACCAGAGGTCAGAAAAATCCTTATCCGACCAAATTGGTAGGCAAAATCTCGGGAGAACCACGATATGATTTTTTTTCAAAACTGGGGCTGGTACCCATGGACGTGCGAATAAGCGATTCAATTTAGCATGATCGCCCAATATCACAATGTGGCGCCCAACTCTTCATTCTCTTTGGGGATAGCAGTTCTCTCCCTCGAGAAACTCCCCAAGCGTTTTTGTTTTACGTCAAGTTCCTTATTCTGGGAATACAGATTGGTCGCTATTGAAAATATAATATTTGTTTTTACCTCAGCGTATGCATGTGTATACAGACTAGTGGTCAAAAAGGAAGCATGTTCCAATGCACCCATCCCCTGGCTGCACCTCTGATCCTATCACCAGAGCAGTCATAGTAAAACTTTCGGCGAAGAAGCTAGGAGAACATCGAAAAAAGTGCCGATAAGCATCATTTGGATAGTAGCACATATGGGCCGATGTGGAGCGGCACATACACCAGAGGAGGTACATACCACTTTCCTCCTGATCGATGGGCTCGCCATGAGCTTCATGTGGAACTGCCAGCGATAATTAGTGACAAACTGACACATTAACGGCATCACTGGGCTACTTTTGTAATGTGTCTCTAAGTAGGCCTTTTTAATTTCGTTGAAAAAATCCTTTGGATGATGATTGGTCATCAGTCTCCCAAACCAACCAATCAGCAGTCACAATAAAACAGTTTTCTGCCCACATAAACATTGTGGGTAATTGATAAGAATTGCACTATCTTATAAACGGATTAAGTACATCACTTAAACATCAACGTGCTAGTTCGTTTGAGAAATATCATTCAACAGATAGACGAGCCAAAGGACTGTTTCAAGGACAAAAGAACGAGAGGGTTTCCGTGGTTGTTTTAATGTGATGGGAGTTAAAGGGAGCAGTAATAAATAGACATTGAAACATCGTAACTGAAATTTTGACGAATAAATCGTACCTAAGTCAGACATCATATTTCTGTGCCCAATAGGCACTATTTTCAACGCATGTATCTGTAAAGTTCAGTGAAATATTCTGTTCCCATCAAGCATATGCGTTTATGAAAATATACCGGGTTTTGTAAGAACTCCGACTTCTAGACAGATACTAGTTTAAATCAAGTCAACTCGGATCAGCTTCGAGGGACCAGACATACATTTCCGAGTGAATGTGGAGCGACTCTGCACAGGGGCTACATTAGGTAACAGCACGGCATCCGACAAGGAAAACGCAGCAACTGAAGCAAATACGGGAGAGAAAACCGGGGCAGCAGACAGCACTGATGAGGAGACGAGGGTGACAGCGGGGCTGGAAGCAGTGTCGCCGCCGCGTGGCCTCTCCGGGGCTTGGCAGGGACAGTGCTGACAAAACACAACCAACACGGCACTCGACTCACCAGCGCAGTGCGCGCGCAAGTCAGCGCGCGCACAACTACATACGTACACAGACGACGCAGCAAAGACAAACACGCTGACGAACACGACAAACCCGGTCCCCAGGAGAAGATTACTCGAGACTACACAGCAGACAGCCCCACTGTACCGGGGAAAGCAGCACCGTTTCGCCGTGCACACCCTACAAAGAGGGTGCCGAAAAGCAGAGGGGGCAGGGGCGCGGCGGGCTGTAGGGACACACCCGCCTACCTGGCGAAACCCCCTGGTGCCGCACAATTAGCCGCACTGGGCCAGGTGGTGCTACACCTGCAGAGGATGACGACCCTCCGGAACGGGATCGAAAGCACCCGGAGTTATCTTGCCCTGGCTTACTGCAAGAGTGGCAACGAAACAGCGTGACAGAGCGAGAGAGAGAGAGAGAGAGAGAGAGAGAGAGAGAGAGAGAGAGAGAGAGAGAGAGAGAGAGAGAGAGAGAGAGAGAGAGAGAGAGAGAGAGAGAGAGACGGAGAGACGGAGAGACGGAGAGACGGAGAGACGGAGAGACGGAGAGACGGAGAGACGGAGAGACGGAGAGACGGAGAGACGGAGAGACGGAGAGACGGAGAGACGGAGAGACGGAGAGACGGAGAGACGGAGAGACGGAGAGACGGAGAGACGGAGAGACGGAGAGACGGAGAGACGGAGAGACGGAGAGACGGAGAGACGGAGAGACGGAGAGAGAGAGAGAAAAACAAGCTGGAGGTGACAAAAGCAGCAAAATAACCCTACATTTGATGCCTCGCTGACATAATATCGAATAACATGAAAAACTGTTAACACAGATGATAGCTGAAAAGTAGAAACACAGACTTTGAAGTACAACACACAACACTGCCACAGCTTGTATGTGACCTTAAACATGAAGACGCACATAGGCGGCTATATCAATCAAAAGCTAAGACGAATGTCGATTTTCTCAACAAAACTTTCACAGAAAAAAGAAAATGTATAGTTCCCCGTAAGCGTGGTAAGCGCGTGCAGCCCTGAATGTAGTTCTGCACTGCCGGGCCCCCCACTGACCAGGAAGGACAGAGTGTAGTTCTGCACTGCCGGGCCCCCCACTGACCAGGAAGGACAGAGTTTAGTTCTGCACTGCCGGACCACCACTGACCAGGAAGGACAGAGTTTAGTTCTGCACTGCCGGACCGCCACTGACCAGGAAGGACAGAGTTTAGTTCTGCACTGCCGGACCACCACTGACCAGGAAGGACAGAGTGTAGTTCTGCACTGCCGGACCGCCACTGACCAGGAAGGACAGAGTGTAGTTCTGCACTGCCGGACCGCCACTGACCAGGAAGGACAGAGTGTAGTTCTGCACTGCCGGGCCCCCACCGACCAGGAAGGACAGAGTGTAGTTCTGCACTGACGGGCCCCCCATTGACCAGGAAGGACAGAGTGTAGTTCTGCACTGCCGGGCCCCCACTGACCAGGAAGGACAGAGTGTAGTTCTGCACTGACGGGCCCCCACTGACCAGGAAGGACAGAGTTTAGTTCTGCACTGCCGGACCGCCACTGACCAGGAAGGACAGAGTGTAGTTCTGCACTGCCGGACCACCACTGACCAGGAAGGACAGAGTTTAGTTCCACACTGCCGGGCCCCCACTGACCAGGAAGGACAGAGTTTAGTTCTGCACTGCCGGACCGCCACTGACCAGGAAGGACAGAGTGTAGTTCTGCACTGCCGGGCCCCCACCGACCAGGAAGGACAGAGTGTAGTTCTGCACTGCCGGGTCCCCACTGACCAGAAAGGACGCGGCTGATCCCAGACTAATCGAGCGAGGAACACTGCTTAAGCCTCGTAGAATCGTTTCTTGAACCTATTAATCACAAAAGCCAGAGTTCATACACACAAACACATACACAAAGACAGTGTACCACACACATACAGAGGGTAGACAAGTCGACAACTACAGTTTCCATTAAAACTCACCGGGTGGCGTGCTGCTGGTACGCGTCAGCGCGCCGTGGTCCATGCGAGGCGAGGCGCGCGGGGAGGGAATGGGTCGCTGGATGCTGGGCGGAGGGGTCTTCACAGGCGGGTGGGTGGCCCTCCAGTAAGCCTCCATGAACTCGCCGAGGTGTTCGCACGCCTCGTCCAGCTGGTTCTCGTCGAGTACGATGTCGAACATCTCCGGAGGACACTGGTCCAGCTTCTCGGCCGCCGCCATCTGCACCGTCAGATTCTTGGACTGGGATTTTCCTCGAGATTTGATGAGCCTCTGAAGAACCTGGGAAGAGAGGGAGAGGGAGGGTCGGGGTATAAGGCGGGATTGTGCGAGTGAATTATATTTGCTGTTGATTACAATGCAGGGAGACAAGAAACCGTTTTCTATACTCCTGGTCACTGTTGTTAGGAATACAGACGTGGAGTCAGTGTTCGAATATGTATCACACAATAAGACTTCGAGTGTGACTGGAAGACCTCCGCGCTCGATAAAAACCAGTTATCCGAGCTGTTTAATGGAAGGGTTCAGTAGTCTCCAACGCAAACCATAAAGAAACGAAATAATCATTACAAATTACTGATAATAAAATAATAATAATAATACTCCGCCACATAATCTGGTGGTCCCCTACAGAATATTCTTAGAAATATATTGTCCAATTCCTGCACACTTTTCTATGGACATTATTCCATACTTTGGACCATGACTTTGGAGCATAATCCTCTGCTAGCCTGTATCCTCTCACCGTCTACATCTAACCCTGCTAATAGTGGACGGGGAGGTAATCACTGCTGCATACTTAACACACACATTGACGAGGGAGGTGGCGGGTAACCACCCTCCCCCGTCAAGGTGAAAGTGGCTCAGATACCCATCAATGCGCGTCTTAAACCAAACAGAACATTCTCCAATCTCTTTACACGACTAGTGGGATAGAGTCAGACACCCAGGTCTCTGCCGCAATTCAACCAACGCACACATCTAACACAGCTTTTTCAGTCGGTGGTTTCTTACCTTTGGAGACGATATTTTGATATAGCACAAAATCGGAGCTAACGACGTTTTTGCTAGCTGCGAGGGGTGGTTGATCGTATCACAGTCCAAGACCACGAGCTGCAAAACACCACATTATCCGGGTCAGTAAATCATTTATCTTTACAAAAGTAATGTCTTACAAAGATACAACTAGCGGAAAAGGTCAGTTTCTATCCCAATTTTTGCGATCGGGCATGATACAAATCTTTACACATTCCCGGCGGTGCCCACTAAAATGCCGCTTTCCATGTTCTCCCATGTTCTCCTGCGACTGTCTGGATGAAACGGAGCCCCGGCCGAGCCCTCTGTGATTTTTAATGCTCCATATTTGGCCAATTTTCACTGCCGACCGCCCTCGTTTGACCAGTCACCCTCCGCGTCGTGCGGCGCCTCCAGCCCTCTGGTTCCGACTTCCGCACCGGTCGCACACGTGTGTCAAGCTTCCTTTCCCGTCACCACATGCCCTATGGCGCGTCGATCTTCTCAAAAGTCAATTTTTGAGAATTTATAAAAAATATAGCAAGGGATTGAGCGAAGAGGGAAATCATATAAAGGGAGGAGCACATCTTGTGTAGGTGGGTACTTAAAAAGGAACTCAAGAATTTATTTTCATCTGGCGAATTCGGCAACACCGTCATTTCCACCAAAACGCGGACACGTGCAGAAACGCGCCGGTGCGTCCCCCGGTACAGGCTTCTCACAGACTCTAGTGTCATGTATACCGCTAATTAGCGGTATTATAATAGCGGATAATAGCGGATTATAATCTATGGGCCAGTGGTGAGCTTTTGACCGGATGACATCATAGTTTATTACGCATAACTAAGAGATATAGTCTTCAATTGGAGTCCCATCCCCGTTGATGTACCCCCTCCCATGTTGCGTTGCCCTCCTCCCGGCAAGCTACCCCCCCCCATCTCTGCCTGGTGAAAATATTGGCTATGCCACTGATTGCATCCTTATCCACCAAAATGATTATAGGATGTCGAGCTGCATATTTAATTTGCTTGCTAACTTGCCAAATTTGTTTTCAGGATGACAAAACTAGGTGCATTGTCGATATTTTCCCAGGGGCAATGAGCGGTAGCCATAAAAATAGGAAGCGTAATGTTTGCTAACCAGCACATAATTTTAACTTATACCATCCCCTCCTTCTCCTTTTAAGACGAGTTGGTCTGGACCATATCTCATGACGAGCATGTCCAGAAAAGACTTTCTGGCGGACAACCAATATCCCAAAACCGTGTAATGTTTTAAAAGGGCCGGCGGATTGGGCGATTGCCATATCTTTTACGCCCACTCCTTATACTGGCGGCTGCCGACAGCACCATCGTCGGCATATTACCTGCAGGGTCCGCGCGTACTCGAAGATCCTCTCGATCTCAGCGAGCACTTCTGAGACGCAGGCCGAGCGTGGACTAGTGCGCTCCAAGATGGCGCGCTTGGAGGGGGTTGTTGAGCAGGTTCCGCTTGGCCATCGATATGTCAGCCGTGACGCGCGTGATTATTATCCTGTCGGGTCGGGAGCAGAGGGTAAGTGCACGTCATAGTTATCAATCTGTCGAGGGAGGGAGTGGAGGGCCAGAGCACGTCACTGTTACTATGTCTGTCGAGGGAGGGAGTGGAGGGCAAGAGCACGTCACTGTTACCATGTCTGTCGGGGGAGGGAGTGGAGGGTAAGAGCACGTCACTGTTACTATGTCTGTCGGGGGAGGGAGTGGAGGGTCAGAGCATGTCACTGTTACTATGTATGTCTGGGGAGGAAGTGGAGGGTCAGAACACGTCACTGTTACCATGTGTGTCGGGGAGGGAGTGGAGGGTCAGAGCACGTCACTGTTACCATGTGTGTCGGGGAGGGAGTGGAGGGTCAGAGCACGTCACTGTTGCTACGTATGTCGGGGGAGGAAGTGGAGGGTCAGAGCACGTCCCTGTTACCATGTATGTCGGGGGAGGAAGTGGAGGGTCAGAGCACGTCACTGTTGCTACGTATGTCGGGGGAGGAAGTGGAGGGTCAGAGCACGTCACTGTTATCAATCTGTCGAGGGAGGGAGTGGAGGGTCAGAGCACGTCACTGTTACTATGTCTGTCGAGGGAGGAAGTGGAGGGTCAGAGCACGTCACTGTTACCATGTCTGTCGGGGGAGGGAGTGGAGGGTCAGAGCACGTCACTGTTACTATGTATGTCGGGGGAGGGAGTGGAGGGTCAGAGCACGTCACTGTTACCATGTCTGTCGGGGGAGGAATTGGAGGATCAGAGCACATCACTGTTACTATGTATGTCGGGGGAGGAAGTGGAGGGTCAGAGCACGTCACTGTTACCATATCTGTCGGGGAGGGGAGGATCTGGCGCGTTTGATGTGAAAGATGAGCAGAATTAGCACTGTGCAGCCAATGATGGAAATGTGTCCACCGATACTCGGATTGCCGCTGCGGCTCACCACTGTTGCAATGCTTTCGAATGACTGCATTGGCTCCAAAACCAAAACAATTGCTTACTTGGGTGGTGTTATCTGGATATTTGGGGCACGTTCCTGATGAGAATTATTTGTTTATTATGATTTCATGAGCAACAGCTGTGCATACCCAATAGCAGCTAGCCATTCGATATAAAACAGAGGCGGGACAAGATACAGAATTGTATACACGATGAATTAACCCGCCCCCACCGGGGTCGGCGCCACCTTCGCCCCACCGGGGGGCCATCGATGGCCCCCTCAACTCCGAAAATATGGGCGTTAGCGCAAATCTGCAAAGTGCAATAGAAAGCTCGCGTGAATTCAGTAAGAAATACTTCGCATGTTTTAGTGCTCAGGTCAATGGTTTGACCTCCAGAGGTCAAATTAGGTCAAGATCGGCTATTTTCACTCAAATATGCAATGATTAAGCAAACTGGGCATAACTCTTATGTCATTAGAGCTATTGAGGCCTGGTAAAGTACATTTGATAGCAAATTGCCAGTACTTTTCCGCTATGTGGAACGTAAAGACCTCCCGCCAGTGGTTTGACCGCCAGAGGTCACCTCGTGACCTAATATGACCTGGGGTCACGAAAGGTCAAAGTGACCTTGCCGTATATCAAATGAAAGCCAGTGACAAGACAAACACGATGGTGTTTGTTTCACCGCTCTAGCTCAATTAGGTCAAAAGTTATTGTCAAAATACTGTTTTTGACCTCTGGTGACCTTGGATGACCTTGGAAAAGTCAAAGGGCAAATATGACCCCTGGGATCCGTGAAAGGGTGTCCAAAAACGTTGTTCTGAGCAGTCTGAGTATTTGCAATCATTTTTGTGGCTTTTATATCATGAAATAGCTTTTCCCCATGCTTTTCCAATGGGAGAGGTCGCCTCGTGACCTGACCTCAGGGCACGAAATCGAAAAATGCCGGATATACACCTTGTAGACCCTGGAGGGGTCATAAAGTGTAGGAAGTTTCAAATCGATCGACTTTGAAATGTAGCTCTTACAGAGCTCTAAACGTGAAGTGAGGTGACCTTGGTTGACCTCGTCTGGTGACCTGACCTTGGGTGACCCGGGTAAAAATTTCAGGGATGATGGGAAAATGATGCAGTGAGAGGTAGAGCCCTCAACCGCGGTGCTGCGCCTCGTCATTTTCTGCTATCCCGGAAAAACCTTAGGGGGCCATCGATGGCCCCCCGGTGGGCGAGGTTAACAGTAACTGTGCATAAAATGTCATATATATATATATATATATATATATATATATATATATATATATATCTCAGAATATGCTTTTATTTATGTTACAGGAACTTACATGACACAGAATACCTGTATTGCCTTTGACAACCAATCCTGGGGACCTAAATCATCTAACAGTCTTTCCAAACAAGCCTTTCATCATCTAGAGTCTTTAACGAATGAAAGGCGCGATCCTACCAATTCGGATCACTTTTTTCTGGTATAAATCCTCACGTCCGATGCGGATCGGTGTGCGGATTAGACTGTACAACCTGACACTATAGGGAGTGGTGGCTGGTTCATTATTGGAACCCAGGCAGTGCCAGGCCCAGACCTGAGCTGCAGGGCCACTACCGGAGTCGGCCGGAGCCACTCTCCCACCGATCGACCGTTATGCTCCGCGAACCTCAATACAGTCCATTCAGACGTACCAGGGACCGGCTGAATATAAAGGCAGCAAAGGGAAGCGAGGGAGACTGGAGACGGCTATGGTTCTGACTCCGCCGCAGCTGTTTATCGGTGTAATACAAAGATTCGCGAAAGAAACGGATGCCCAGAATTTCAAAACCAACCGAAATGGAGCACCATAGTAGAGGATCCTGCTTGAACGTCGTGAGCACGTTCCATTATTGATGTTTGATCTATTGCACAGATCAAGGTGGGATTTATCACGCGCATTGGCGGAGGGGGGGTACCCGCCACCTCAGGTTTCTTTGGAGAGAAAAGAATAACTTCGGCGCGTAACGCCGCCGCCGTACTTAGAAAAACTTTCTCTGATCATTTTTACAACTTAGACCCAAAGCTGATGGCCCATTAAGGTTGAGTCATCTCAGGTCAGGTCACCAGTGCTGGTCAAGTGAACTCACCTCAATTTTAAGATATCATAACTCAGAACAGGGCGAACCTATCCGATTGCAATTCATAAAATACAATGGGCCCACCGAGTTCTAAAAATATATTCCGGGATTTTGTACGTCGATGACCTGAGGTCAGGTACGAACCATGACCTCCCCATTAGAAATAAATGGTACAAATGGCTTAAATTGAATAAGGTAGTAATGGATGGTGGTAGAACGTTTATTTTAACGGCATCAGGTTTGCCTTATCTTTCAGTTCTAGTTCTATACATTTTGACCTAATTTGATCTTGACCAGACCTGTGATCAGGTCAAATCCTAGATTTGTCCTAGCATGGTCATGTTATATATCATTCGATTCGGCTTGCTGCGAGGATTCCAATGGCTTAGACTGTTTTGTTCTGTCTTTACTAGTTAAGATGAAATGTTTGAAAACCTTCATTTGTGTGGTATCCCTGTAATGGCATGCCTCGACGTCTAGTGACCTTAGATGTGACCTGACAAAAAATGTTCCAAATGCTTGCTATAGAGATGTGGATGGCCTATCCAACGCCGTTTATCTTTATTCGCTATCTCGTGTGGTTATCGAGATCTTACAGGGTGGGTTGTACCTGCCCCCCCCTCCTCAAAGTGAAGGTGGCTCAGACCCCGTCAATGCGCGTGTTTAGTTAATAGAAAATACTCGACTAGGCCTGACACCGATATAAAAATACACGAACACCAGTTTTAGTTGAACTCTTAAATTTGACTAACAAATAAACCATGTTTGATCCGTTCCATTTAATCAGCGCTATCATCAGTGGAAGTGATACTAATAAAACTAATTCAGCACACCACGGCTTTCATGGTTGTGATGGAATGAATTTTCATGCATCTCTGTCGTCTCCGGCCTTAGCATTGACCACCTCATGATCTGCATGGAGGTGCTTGAAAGGCTTGTAAACAATGTGAAAATGTTTATCATGAATGCAATGAAATAATAAAATGTTTAACGGTTACATACGGAAACTGGGCTGGTTAGAAACCCAGGACCATTGCAAAACCGTGGACTAAGGCAGCTCAGCATCCGGTCTGGAATTGACCATTTCCGATCTCTACAGTGTACATGCTAATGAAGAACAATTGTTAGGACTTCACTTTACAAAGATATAGTCCTCCCATGAAAATGACCTGTCCATTAACTTTCCTGACTAGGATTGCCCAGAACGCCTTTTCACTAAAATTGCCTCAACTCCTTTTTATTAAAATTGCCTTAGATAATCATTTGGAAATCCAAAATGAAGATGCGAGAGATGATAACAGTGCCTTTCTCCAACGCCAACATCACAGAGTTTTACAGAGTCAAGAGGTTGATCGTTGGATAGTGACTGGCCGAGAATCATCTCTTACCAGCACGGTGGCTCGTAAGCAATCTGTCGAAAACAGTTTTTCCCTGCTATAGGGTTCAGGTATAACATCATCGATAAATACATTTACACAGGCATCCTGACAATGACGTGTAGCAATGATCACGAAACCAGTGATTGGGACAATACATTGGGAATGTACCCGCACTACCGAAGCTTGGTTGCATTTGAACACCCCACCACATTTTTCTTCTCACCTTCCCTCGAACTTGTTCTTGAGGAAGTCGAAGACGGCCTTTTGCATCATGTCGGTGACCTCGTAACCCTTCAGGCTGGGCCCCACCAGCACCAGAGGTCGCATGGAAGGTACTACGTCGTACGGTGCGGGATTCTCCTGGGGACGGGGTGGGACAGTTTTCAGTGCAGCGTCGCGCTCAAGGGCTGACCGAAGCCACTCGGGTTCCAGGCAACGCCTACGGTGCAAATACTGGCAGCTGTGCCGGCGAGAAGCGTGAGAGTTTCAAGCTGGCGTGACGTGTTCTGTGCCGACACTGAGCCCTGTTTTTGCATGCGCTGGTTACCAGCCAGAATACCTGTGTTTGTGTTTGTGTGTGAAAAGTTGCGTTGAAGAGGGCGGTTAGGATTATCTGATTAGCCTTTACGTGGATAAAATTACAGCTTGCTTATCACTTATGCTTAAAGTATAACTGATAAGCTGATAACTGATAAGATCAGTTATAATTAGAGTACTGAATATCTATATACAAGTGTAGATTCCTGACTTAGCCTGTTGCTAGGTATATGTTTAACATACACGGAGCGCACACAGTCGCATGAAAGGAAATATGTTTCCGCAGCTTCATGACATTAAGGCAATGTAAAACATCTATGAAAGAGCAAGGTTTGTATGACCATCGGTGACAAATGCTTCATGCGACGACTACCGAAAACTAACTACGACGGGAACTTAAACAATGAAATGTGTGTAATAACAATCAAAGTGAAGTGACTTGAACAAAGATAAACGAAGCATGCGCTCGATCCGGGGGTGTTATGCGAATGACAAAAAATTTGGTTTTCCTACAAATGGAAAAAATCAACTCGTTTCACATACGTAAAAGGCTTTATTCTCCCTGCCCTCCTTAGAGCGTGAGCTATATAATGCCAGGCTTTGCAAGCTTAATGCATTCAATTTACCTAATGGCATCCACCATTTATGGCTCCTTTCTGAATTGTTATGTCAATCCAACTTCTAGCTTGCCATTCATAACGACAACCGAATCGAGGACACAACTTACGCTTTCTGGAAAATAAAGAAAATAAAATGAAACGACACATACTTCACTCGCCTGCTTCTTGAAAAACGGCTTGCGTTTTTCCCGAGCAGGAGGCGTGGTGAGGTTGGGCTTTCCCTTGCCAGCGGAGTCCGAGTCATCACCCATGGTGGTCTCCATTCCATTCTGGTCGACATCCAGGCCTGAAAACAGACAGGACAACATTAGCAGCACCCAGAAAGCACCACACCGCTGGGGCATTCCAGGACAGATCGACCAAGGCTTGACACCACCACATCTAGAAAAAATCTGAAACTTTGTCTCCGGGGTAGTTTTGGGCCAGAAACACGCCTGTGAGAATCTTAGCCACCTCCGATCAACGGTGACCGAGTTATAGCCCGAGGCATTTTCGGGAGGTCACCTTATAGACTCATCTTTGATGCTTCATAACTCAAAAACGCATAGCCTGATTAACAAGTTTTGTATATCACTGAACTCGTCTTGAACTATACTTTATTTTGAAAATAGAAAATTTCAAAATTCGAAAATTTTTGGCTTTTAATTTGTTTCACCTTTTCTTTTTGACCTAGCTTGACCTTTTCCCAGTTGAAATTGCCATTTTAGACACCTCAAAAATTTTGATTAATAAAATATCTTTCGATAGGAAAAATAAAAAAATGCGTTCTTGCTATAAGTTCCAAATATTTAGCACCTAAGGTAGGTATGTAGACGGTTTTTGACCACTGCAGTAGTACAGCCTTATGTTTAACGCCGCAAACATAGTGATTGTTTTTGTAATCGGTTGCTGGAAATCGTATTGCTTTGTCTTTACGAAATCTTCATCGTGCAAGTGTCAGAATTTATGACAATTAACACGCGCCCACCGGAGGGGGTGGGCAACCGGCCTCCTCAGGTCTCTACAGGTAGGAAAAAAAACACCTTAGTGCAGCGCCACCGTACGCCATCTATCTCTAACATAACATATTACAACTTCTGGAAAAATTTTAGAACTGGGTCATACCAGGTCAAACCGCCAAACCAGGTCAAGAGACCTAACCTCGAAAAAACTTTGGGAAGTGCATCAATAATATCAAATTTAGCCTATCGTGGTTTGATTCACATTACATAGTAAGGTCGCCCAGCAAGATAATTTTTCGTAGCAGGATTTCTATGTCGATAACCGGGAGCAGGATCAAGGTCATGGTCTTTCCATTAGAAATGCATGGGGCAATTGGTAAATTTTGATAACTTGAGAAAATTGAGAATTGTCGAGAATTGCGATGGAGGTTTTGTTTTTACGTTGTCGTGTCTGGCTTGCCACTGCAGTTTAATTAATATTCTTTTTACCATACAGACCTAAGCCTGGCTCTAGGTCAAAGCAGGTTAATTTTGGCATTTGACTAGGCAATATTATAAGATACATAATCCGTTTGGGCTCAACAAGAGTGTTCCAATGGCGCTGAACATTTCTTTCAACGGCTCTCCTCTGTCACCTATTATGCCACAAAATTTAGGTTTCCACTTTGTTCCTGTAAGAAATACTGTGACCTCGAGCAACCTCAAAGATGACACGACCAAACGATTGTGTGTAACATATTCGGTAGTGATTAAAACTGGCTGTTTAGCGGCATCACTCCCAGTGCACAGTGTAATTATTCATCTGGGATTCTGGGATCCGTGTCAGCTATGAAATGATCACCTTGTAAAAATATCATGAGGCAATCTGTTTAAGTGACCAAGTCGAATGCGTTACAATTTCAGGACACTTCTTCGCATATATGAGCAGATTCAAATTACTTTTGGGAATGAAATTATTTCAGACACGTTTGTTTACATTGCATGAATCCTCTCAAACGTATGCTGTGCTGCACTGGGTCACCTTGTATCGATACTACTTTTCCATCTCGGGGGACGATGTAATTGTGTGAGTTAGTGGTGCTCATAGGATAACTTATATTTGTTTCAATTATGGATAAACTCGCAACATCTTTGTAAACTTTCGTTTAAGGCTGAAAGGTCATTTATTAATAAGTTCATTTGCCCTCGTCTCCCTCGAAACAATGGATCCCTTTCTATCACTTTTAATGGCTGCAATTTTATTTTTATAAATATTGTCCAAGTTGTTTCCAGTTCAGTTTTAGGAGTAGGTGTCTCACTAGAGTCATCACGGGACTTTTTACGGAGACCCCGACCCCACCACCCAAACGAGCAACTCCTACGATGAAGTGTTAATCAATGAACCAAATTTGAAAGTCCCACAAGGCATAACGACGACCGTCTACCTCAGGTCACACCCTCACCAGTCAGTTGCCAGCTGGCCTTCAGTATTTACGGTACCTACCACCTCCCAGTTGACCTAAATTATTTTTCCAGAAGTTGTAATATGTTGTGTTAGAGATAGATGGCGTACGGTGGTGCTGCGCTAAGGTGTTTTTCTACTACCTGTAGAGACCTGAGGAGGCCGGTTGCCCACCCCCTCGGGTGGGCGCGTGTTAATTGTCATAAATTCTGACACTTGCACGATGAAGATTTCGTAAAGACAAAGCAATATGATTGCCAGCAACCGATTACAAAAACGATCACTATGTTTGAGGCGTTAAACATAAGGCTGTACTACTGCAGTGGTCAAAAACCGTCTACATACCTACCTTAGGTGCTAAATATTTGGAACTTATAGCAAAAACGCATTTTTTTTATTTTTCCTATCGAAAGATATTTTATTAATCAAAATTTTTGAGGTGTCTAAAATGGCAATTTCAACTGGGAAAAGGTCAAGCTAGGTCAAAAAGAAAAGGTGAAACAAATTAAAAGTCAAAAATTTTCGAATTTTGACATTTTCTTTTTCAAAATAAAGTATAGTTCAAGACGAGTTCAATGATATACAAAACTTGTTAATCAAGCTATGCGTTTTTGAGTTATGAAGCATCAAAAATGAGTCTATAAGGTGACCTCCCGAAAATGCCTCGGGCTATAACTCGGTCACCGTTGATCGGAGGTGGCTAAGATTCTCACAGGCGTGTTTCTGGCCCAAAACTACCCCGGAGACAAAGTTTCATATTTTTTCTAGACATGGTGGTGTCAAATTGAAATATTTTTGGTCGATTTGTCCTGGAATGCCTCCGCTGTGTCTGAGTCAAGAACACATTACGTATGAATTGAACTGTCATTTAATCAAAATTCTCCCCTGAACTTCCATTTTTTGGTCACTTTTGGTTCATGCCATGATTGGAAATTTTTACACAACAGTATGGGGAAATCCTGCCTAAGGTGAAGCGAGAGCCCAAACAAGGGCGCAACCAACAGACACGCTCTCCTTATAGGTGCGTGGCTTTCCATTCAGGCTTAGGTCGCACCTTTGTTCTAATTACCCACTGAGGAAGAGGGAATTTCTGCTGTAAGAGGGAAAATGGGAACAAGAATGTGGCCCAACATTGTCACAAGACCGCTGTGGATTATCAGAGTCAGACGGCATCTCGGCGAATGCCGTTTGCAAGCACCAAATCCGGGCCCGGTGGGATCGAACCGCTAAATTAATCAGACAAAACAAAGCCTGCATAACAAGGCAGCCCTCTCCAACACACCCAGCTCCTTTAAACAGCAAAAATCATGAAGCCAAAACGACGTTTAGGATCTCCGTGCTACTCCAGCAGACCTGTTCTCCAGCTCGGATGATTTGAAGCCGCCAGGTTTGACAATATTGAAAAGCAACAAGTACAGCTACACCAGCCGCCAGGGGTATAGCATTGTATGTATAGACACTTCCGGGGGTGCACGAGCACCTCTAAACTTCAAAAAGCATTCCCGAAGCCTTTAAGGCCCACCTGAGTCCTGGTACGGCCTATAGTAAATGCGACTTACTGACTGAGTACGCCACACGGACTAGCGGCTCCCCACGAGCATTTCCAGCTTTATGGGCATATGTGGAATATTCCACCCCTTCCCCGCTCAAACAAAGTTTCATCGATTAGAAGGAAAACACCCCGAGACTGTTTAACAATTTTTCACTTGCACCGTAGGCATCGCATTTTCGGAATTGGTAGTGGCTTCGAATTGTCTTCAAACGGTTTGTCCCGATCCATTAGCATAATGAGACACTCAATACGGTCATGACTTGTTCATAACCCACCGTTCGCTTGGTGGCGCCGGGTGCTCCTTCGACATGCCAGCACGTTACAAAGGACTCGGGTACGACTTTCAACACAAAACGTGTGCTGAACACGAAAGGACCTATATAAGGCCTTGGGTGTGTTGAGCAGTAGGTATACCAATAAAACAATGTTTTTCAGCAGCTTTGCGGATTTTGATCGGCGAAGTTGAAGATCGAAAGAATCATTAATACACAGCTGAGATATCATGGCATGAAGTGCTACGTGTCACTGGTATTATTTAGTTGTCAATTATATATATATATATATATATATATATATATATATATATATAAAAAAAAGCAGAAGTGTAGTGTCTGGTAAGTACAACATTGTAGGCCATTATTGAGCTGACTAGTAGATACAAACCTGCATTCAGAAGGCAAAGCAATCCCAAAGTGTACCATTGAGGACCTCGGAAAACAATTTGGTCATAACTTATATCGGTGAAGGATCATACATAGCCATCGTGGTGCGTTTAATATTCAAGAACACTAACAAACGCTGATTGTAAGTTCCAACCAATCCAATTTTCCGCGAAAACTATTCCATTAAATATTTTATTAATGTTCCAAAGTCAATAACTGTTCAAAATTTGAATTCCTCTGCTTGCTGAGTTAAAGGAGAATGCTATATAATTCATATCAGTCACGAACCACTTCAAGGGGCAAAATAAAATTATATAATACTTGTTCTGCAGTGCAGCACTCCCACAATCCTGCGTATGTCATCTAATCCTAAGAACTAAACCGTGGGTTCGAACGATAAATAAAAGCGCTATCAGGACGCCCTCAGATTTAAACCACTGGCATGGCCATTTTCTTGATAGTGCAAGATTCCTTTCACCTCCCACTTTGAATTATCAGAAATGGAGCACGCCACTTTACAACAGTGCTGCTACTGAACAAAGACAGACAGCAGCGGGGTGTCATCACCTGGGCAGAAAATCTGCAAACCGTTCCCAGTGTTGCTCAACAGTGGCGCACTTCCCTGCAGAGGCAAACTACCCTGACAGCTAAATCCTGCAAATGGAGGGGAGCGACACAGGTGCTCTCGAAAATCCCACTGCGGGTAACAGTGCGTCACGTGCAATTATCAACGGTTGAGCAAGATCACGTGTTCAATGGAATTGCAAGACTTAATAGATTACCATAAGATCCTGTGGGTTACAGGAGCACTTAAAGGATTAACTGTGTGACAAGAAAATTCGCGTTCTTGGGTCTTAACCCTCACTCCGGGGGTGTTATTTGAACACCCCTTTGGTTTTTCCAGTGGCACGGAAAACGGCGACGCTCCGCGCCGCCGTAATTGGCACACATTATTCTCGATAAACTTCATAACTTTCTACAAAATTTTAAGGTTGGGTCATCTCAGTTCAGGTCACCAGTGCAGGTCAAGTGACATAACCTCCAAAAATGTTGAAGGTGGCATAAGCAAGAAAAGAGTGAATCTATAAAATTGAAACTTATACCACAAAATGAGTCCACCCAGTACAACAACATATATTCAAGGATTTTTCGCATCGATAACCTAAGGTCAGGTACGGATAATGACCTCTCTATTGGAAATTCATGGGGGCCGGGTGGCCTAGTGGGTTCGTTGCCTGCCTTCAGATCGGACAGCATGGATTAACGTGGGTTCAATCACCACGGCGGGAAACCGTCTACCGTGTCCGATCTGACCCGGTGGAGAGGATCCTTAAACACCCACGCCAATACTCCTTGTAATGGGGCAAGTGTGCCTGTTGGGAGTGGCCCTAATAAAATAAAATAAATAAGCAGGAATTGGGCTGTATTTGTGCAGATACAGCTGGGAGTAACTTCATATTCTCCAAATCGTAGTATCCTGGACCCCTTTCTAGGTTCATGTTGCAATTTCTGAACTGTGACTTATGAGAGGCTACTTAAGCAAATCGTCAGACTTGGGTCAATAACTTTGAAGGACATGGAGATACAGCTGTTATGTTGATACCATTACGTTTAGATTGTTATTACGAGTTGATTGATGTGCCTATTGACCATGCCAGATCAGATAGTGACCTTGACGTGACCTCAGGTCATTTTTGGGTTTTGACCTAGTATAGTCATATCATAAATCATTTGATTTGCCGTAACAAGGGGAAGCGAATGGTGCCTAAACAATTATAACTCAACTATGTCAGGCGCTAGAGCCCCAAAACTTCTGTAACATGCCACCGTCTTTGACCGGTCATGACCTCAATATGGACCTGGGCCAAAAAGTGAAGATGTAATTTTGTCATGAATTTGTATGAGCTAGCCACCAGCATAAGCGTTTTTCGATAATCGTATAGGAGCCGAGATCGAGGGAGGGTGTTTGAACACCCCCCGCCCACCACCATGGAGAAGGTGGCTCGGAGGCCCACCGGGGTGGGTGTTAACAAATATTTGAATTTCAACTGCCACCTAATCAATGCAATAAACACACCTGTTCACGCACACAAATTCATTTGCAAGTTTGAACACCTTTCTATCTCCATCTTCAAGCACCTTCTTGCCTTAATTATGAAAAACTTGCTTCAACTTGAGCATGGCAGCATGGATATATGAAGGTACTACCTGTCCATTATTTAGTGTTAATCTTTCAAATCCTGATCCAGTTGATGACTTATCTCCAGATTTCAATGCCAGGCGTTCAGGTTTCAGTTGCCGGTTGATTTAGTGTTTACAGTATTTGTCAATTTGCCGCGAACACTTTCACACACGCGGCGACTTATAAAGCTCCGACGTTATGAACATATGAAAAATGAAACTATGGAAGGAAACGGTAAAGTTAAGGTAGAATCAGGGCAAAAGAATGTGAGATACTACCTGGAGGGGTCGCTGCTGCCCAAGGCGCATGCGCTCTCTGCCCATAGGTAGTTCAAGGATGATGAGGAGGACAGTAATTTCCGGCTGCCACGCACAGACATTAAAGAAAAACACAACAACAAACTAAAGAAGATGAATGTGAAATCAACAGTGGTGTTTGGCTTAACACGCGCCCCGCTATTGGGGGGGGCGAAATTCGCCCCCTCCTGGTTTTCCCCGCATAACGCAAAAACGAAGACACGCAGAAAAACGAAGCTTGCATTACCTTATCCCTAATTAATTTTACGCATCTAAACAATTTTTTTAGAGAAGGCAATGTCAGTTCAAGGAGCTATCCAAGGTCAAGCGACCCAACCTCAAAAACCTACAATCACGAGTTTGAAGCGGCGGCTAAGGAGCGTCAAACAACTGATCAGTTTGAAACTTTCACAATATGATAAAGCAGTTAGGGTCTAAGAAATCTGCTATCTCGGAATTTTGATATTGTTGACCTAAGGCTGGGCAAATTTTTTGGTCACCCCATTATAAGTCTCTAGATCAAAATAGAAAGAGTTCGTTTTCCGTAAATACGGGATAGATAAAACTGAAAATGCTCAAACGGTGTATTCTTGCCACGATCTTGACCATTAAGTTGAGTTTTTGACCATTTTACCTCCCAAAGGTCATGTCAGGTCACAGGAGCCTACAGTGATTGTTTTACCAATAATTTAACACTGAATTGAGATAAAGCTCCTATTTTGCTTGCATTGTGCTTGTATTGTCACGGGGACTCGATTTATATGCAACATGACCATACCAGGTCACCATGTGACCTTGACCTAGCTCGATGTCTGGTCATTCTCACAATTTGACCTAGCGAGGTCATATTTTACACCATTTGATTTGCCACAGTGAGAGGAATCCAATGATGCATAAATATTTGCTCTAGCTCTGCTGAGTAAAAATCTAGAGGGGGAAACGTACACTGCCCTGTTGTAAGCCTATGGAACCTTATTTGACCTATGCTGACCTCAATATTAACCTGGCATAAAAATACTACTTATAACTTCTTTTCGTCTCGTCAAGAGCTTTTAAATGCTGTCCGTAATTTTACTTTAGCTTTCCTGGAAAATGAGATACGGAGGGGGCAGGCAAAATTCGCCCCCCCAGCAGGGCACGTCATGCCAGGGACCACAGCGGGGCGCGTGTTATCACGTGCATTGACGGAGGAGGCGGGTACCTGCCCCCATGTGTTTCTCGGAGATAGCATAAAAACGGCGGCGCGTAGCGCCACTGTACTTGGCATGCCTTTTCTCTCATCATTTTAAAACTTCTGTCAAAATTTAAAGGTTAGGTCATCTCAGGTCAGGCCACCAGTACAGGTCAAGTGATCTGACCTCAAAAAAAGTTAAGGATAGCATAAGTCAGAACAGGATGAACTTATCCGATTGAAACTCATATCGCATAATGGGCCCAACGAGTTCTCTAAACTATGTTCCGGTACTTTGATATCGATGATCTCAGGTCAGGTACGAGCCATGACCTCTCCATTGGAAATACATGGGAAAATGATTTTGACTAAATAACTCAGTAACGGATGGGGACAGAGGGTTTATTTTAGCTGCATTAGACTCGCCTTGTCCTTGCGGTTCTAATGATATGCATTTTATATAATTTGACCTTGAACTGACCTCAGGTCAGGTCAAATCCTTGATTTGACCTAGCAAGTTTAAATTATATATCATTCGATTCGGCTTGCTGCGAGGATTCATACAGTTTAAGTCGTTTTGCTCTATCTTTACTTGTTCAGATGTAATGGCCGAAAACCTTCATTTACATGTTATCCCTATGACGGTATATTTTGACCTCTCGTGACCTTAAATGTGACGTACCAAAAAATGGTCAAAATATTTTCGATGGAGAAGTAGATGTGCTACCCAACGCCGTTTAACGTTTTTCGCTAACTACCGTGGTTCTCGAGATCTTAGGGGGGGGTATCCATCCCTCCGTCAAAGCGAAGGTGGCTCAGACCCCCGTCAATGCGCGTGTTAATATTCGTTTCGTTTTCGTTCATATCTGAATAAATATTGTCTGCCTATTCCCAAGTTTGGAGATCTCCAGAGACAAATATCCCCAAGTCGGTGCGGCCAGCACATGCGGCTCCCTAACAGCGCATCAAACAATTCTCAAACGGGGACCACATCTTAGCGACGCAGACTGGCACTGAAGAGCCGCCAACCCTATCCAAGGGAAAGCGCGGCTGCAGCAGGGGCGTAGCCAGGATTTCGCTCAGGGCGAGGGGGCGGCGGCGCCCCCAAAAGGGCCCCTGCGACAGCACCAAAAGGGCCCTGATGAGTAAAAAGGGGCCTGCTTGTTACAAAATATAGTGCTGAAGAGGGTTTAAGAGGGCCCTGTCTGGTAAGAAATTTCAAACTTGGCCACAGAGCATAGTGCGGGCGAGCCGCGCTTCGCACGGCCCGGGTCTTCAGGGAGCCCTTCGGGCCCTCAGGGGGGGCGGCTGTCCCTGCCGCCCCCCCTGGCTACGCCCCTGGGCTGGTCGAGTCCCTCGGTTACGCCACGGTGTCTACACAAACTGTTTCTGGGTAGATAGTTTACAGAATCAACATCACTTCTGAAAACAACGTTCCTGAACTCCCGTCCCAGTGCAAACCACAACACACAACGCCAGCTTTCTTAGATGCGACGAGACACAATAACAGAGCGCAGGAAAGCACGACAAGCAAAACTGACCGTACAGGAGCGCTCTCCCCAGAGAGAACATCGCCCCGTTCCACTGCAGGTCACAGAGCTCCCCCGGAGTCCTCCATCACCCTGCGTACACTGCCCATACAGTCGGGGTGGGGCAGGGGCGTGGGGGGAGGGCGTGCTGGCAGCTGCTGTCGGGGTTCCCAAGGACGTCACTCTTCTCGGCCAGCGCACCGAACAGGCATCACTATATTCTAGGTCACGCGGTGGCATCCTAGTTTCGGCGTCTGTTTTCTTGTTTATGTTGGTGGGTTTTGGCGTCCAGCGTCATATCGGTACCCCAACCCTGGGTCTGAGACATCCACAATTTGACCGCTCGGTCTTCGAGGGTTGATACGTTGATATATCAAAAATGTTTGTTACCTCATTCATAGTTCACCGAATAAAACCAATGAAATATTAGGGCCGGAAAATACAGCTCAAAACTAGTCAAGCTGCATAGATGTTGTTCTACAACACATTTTACTCTGGAGCCGAAATGGCGGGGATGAATTCATTCTAATGGACACGGAACCTTATAACCTCGTATACCTATTTCTTACTAGCATGTAGCTGGTACGGCAACTGGACACAAAAAAGATCATAATGGTCATCTAGTACACACAATCTTTGTACACAGCACTCCCAGAAGAAAAAGAAAACAATGTTCAGAGCCCAGTAAGACATAATACGTACTCTCACTAAACGGCCACCATGACAAGATTTCAGTATTTTTAAGGAGCCTTCTTTCAACCTCTCATCAGTGGATCACAAAGTCACGAAGTGTTTAATTCTATAGTTAGTAAAGTCGACAAGTGTGCACAGTTTGTCTTAAAGGCACGTCCCGGAGAAACATTCTCTCGTAATCCTACTTCCAAATCTAAAGCCATACCTCTAATCGGATAAAATTACATTCAAAACCATATAAACCTGATTGGACTCATCATATCTTATACTCTGAATGTTTGAGACAGTTGAAATACTTTGTCAGAAATCGATTATTTCTAGAACCTTGCAAACGGAAACCACTTGAGTAATATCTAAAGACCGAACGCCATGTTCCCCGAAATGTGCTCATTGTTGGCCAACCATATCAGATGTATCCTGCAGACCGTACAGCGTGCAGCCCAGGCCTGTACAAGCCTCTCGGACCCCGTGGGGCGGCGCCATTTTCGCCGCTCTGGATCGGCGGTGGCGTCAGTACGGACACCACCGCAGGCTATTCGCCAGCTCTGCACTGCGACAGCCGCCCGGCTCACATCTACCAGAGCTGACCGGCGCAAAAGCCTGGCCAGGACACGGCGTGCCAAGCGCCGAACACCGTACAAAAACACACTTCTTGCCAGCCGTTCTGTACCCGTAACAAGAACGTTACGCCAACACTCGATTCAAGCTGGGCACATGTGAACAGCTTGCTTCTTTTGGCCTCCTATTTGACAAACATGGTTGTAAAGCCCATTCTTACGCAGCGCGTCTGAGCGAGTGGGGTAGTTATGACAGTTCGGCGTCTGCAGGCGGCACAACACCAGTCCTGACAACCGTCGACATTGCGCGGACGCCAACGCCTACGCTGATGCCTACCCGGACGATGTAGTTCCGGCTCTGTCTGAATCCGAGGTCGTTCCACGAAAACTAACCAACATGACTGAAGACGGTGGAGCTACACTTCGCTCAACGCGATCCCCGAAAGATGCCATAAGACTGCGGACAGTCCACTGCGTGGTAGAAATAGTTGTTACAAAGATATGGTGTAGTTATTTTATAAGTTACACTCTTAGCTGACCATGTAGTGATAGGCGTGAGAGAAAACGTTACCAGATGATAATGTGTTGATAGACTGATAGTCATCCACACTATGCTTGTAACCAGATACCTGTTTTCAACATTATTAAGCATGTAGCGAGAGACGTATGGTGAAGTTTTGATACTCGGTAAAAGTGCACAGCCTGTTAGTCCTAGTTCAATATGGAAACAGTAGGTATTTCTGAGGGTAGTGATTCCACCAATATGCTAACAGTCTAGCAAACTGCTGTTTCTATTCACCAGCGCAATATTCGTTATAAGCAATTTCATGTAACAAGCGGGATCTGGGTTATTCTGTTATCTCCAATTACATCTGCCAATGGAACAATTCACCACAGACTTCATAAGCCAACGTAAGCCTGGCTTTTATAATGTGGCATCGCCTAAATGTCCTAATGGATGACAATGCTGCATTATGGGATTAGCGAATACCCCATAATCCGATTACTGACTGGATGAGAAGCACCACCTTTTCACTATCTGCAGAATCGGACACCATTCACGCTCCGGAAGGAGCTGATCATGCAATAAAAGTGCTGTATTCTGTCCCACTTCTGTGCTAGCCAGAAATACAAAGATTATACATCCCTCCTTAACACGCGCATTGACGGGAGGCGGGCACCCGCCCCCCTCGGGTTTTTTTCGGAGATAAGGTAAAAACGGCGGCGCATAGCGTCGCCGTACTGGGCATACATTTTTCCTCATCATTTTTACAATTTTTTATCAAAATTTTAAGGTTAGGTCATCTCAGGTCAGGTCACCAGTACAGGTCAAGTGACCTGACCTCAAAAAAGTTTAAGATTGCATAAGTCGGAACAGGGTTAACTTATCCGATTGAAACTCATATAACATAATGGCCCTACTGAGATCTCTAAAATATATTCCGGTATTTTTATATATCGATGACCTAAGGTCAGGTACGAGCTATGACCTCTCCATTGGAAGTACATAGGAAAATGGTTTTAGCAGAATAACTTAGTAAATAGAGGTAGAGCGTTTATTTTAAATGCATTGGATTTGCCTCGTCTTCGCGGTTCTAATGATATGCATTTTGACCAATTTGACCTTGACATGACCTCAGGTCAGGTCAAATCCTTGCTTTGACCTAGCAAGGTCATATCATATATCATTCACTTCGGCTTGCTGCGAGAATTCATATAGTTTAAATCATTTTGCTCTATCTTTACTTGTTGAGATGTAATGGCCGAAAAACTTAATTTACATGTTATCCCTATTACGGCATGTTTTGACCTCTAGTGACCTTAAATGTGACCTGACAAAAAATGGTCCAATGTTTTCGATGGAAAAGTGAATGGGCTATCCAACGCCGTTTACCGTTTTTTGCTACCTAGTGCGGTTTTTGAGGTCTTAGGGGGGCGGGTACCCACCCCCCGTCAAGGCGAAGGTGGCTCAGACCCCCGTCAATGCGCGTGTTAATAGAGCTGTTCTTGGTAGAATGAAATGCTTACAGAAGTTCTCCATAACACTTGATGATGAATGGTAATGACCCTAAAACTGGATGCTTAACATTGAACCGGACTTATTTGATTTCGTTCGATACATTACAAGACCAGTGCTTGAGACTCACGCATCGGTAAAAGATGAGAATTATTTGTTCCACAGACCCTGCTCTCCCGTTAAACAGATCCATTTTCTTAAAGATATCAAAAATTTAAGAAAAAGAGCGAGTTAACGACGCACAAACTACCAAGGTTGTACGCCATCGCACACCATCAGCCACTCGGGAGGTCTTTTAAAAATCAGTTCACAATTATTTAGAAATCCCACGCCGACTTAACCACGTGATACTGTTCGTAATGAAAAGTAAACTTGAAGGCCAACACTAAAAGAGTCATCAAGTAGAGCAAAACCACCCCACACCAGTGGCCCTCTCATGGGTCCATTGCGCACCCAACTTATATCGGGTAAATATGTATGCGTTGGAGCGTCCCAAGGAAACTGGTCCCTGGCCTACCGCAACCGCACAAGTTCACCGCAGAGGGTTAATGTAAAACAAAAATCTACCAGCTGAGCTAGCGGGGCAACAGGAGCTGGTTAGTCAGAAGAAATACGGTTGGAGAGGGGACACCCCTGGCGCTGCCTGGACCGGCCAGTCAGCTGCAAGATACCTTTACTTAAAGGTAGGTTCAAGAGGGATTCCTTCATGCCTGGGTGACGTCACACAGGCGTCAAGCAATTCCTTCTTCTTTGGGTTGTGTGACAAACGGCTGCTAATATCGCTGCTCGTTTACGAATCTGTGAGAATATACGGTATTCAAGCTTATCACAAACCAACAAATAAACATTTCATCCTCGGGTCTGGAATCTTTTTGCTAAAATTTGGACAATTAATCATTTAATTGTCCCATGTTACATCCTATGCGGTGTGACGTCACATCCAGTGATCAGCTGTTGAACGGGAGCTGAGTTAGCTGTACTCACTGTTGGAGAGGACGTCGTTGAGACCGCCCATGTTGGCGGCGGAGGAGGGCTTGTTGTGCAGTCGCGGGTTGCCCGCCTGCTGCATCCGGAGCGTCTCCAGCTTCGCCGGAGAGGGAATGAAGCCCACCTCGGCGCCTTCCTTCACAAGCCGGCCGATCCACCAGTTGTTGTCGTACTTCTCCTGCCGACCGATACTCGGTCATACCGCGCCTTTACAAGGTGGCCCAGTGGCAGAACGCCTGACTCCCGAGACAGAGGCGGGTCCAGGGAGGAAGAAAATTCGGTCACACACCCCACAGCGATATACAGGGAGTCAAACCCTCGTGTGCCTTCCCCTCCTCCTCCAAAGAAAACTAGTATTTAATAACTGATCGATTGATGGGGACGCATTCGTGGCTAAACTTTTAGAAGCGTTTTTATCTTCATTTGCAACGTACCTATTTAAAGATGAAACATTTATTCACTGCAACAAATTTAACCCTCATCCTTGCAGGGGCGGGGGGGGTTAGTGTAACCCTTATGGTTTAAAAAATGCAAAAAAGTTGTTCAGGTTACAGTCTTCAAACTTTAAGAAGGCAAAACAAAATTGACCTGACCTGAGGGTTATAAAAATTGGGTTTGCACAAACCTAGTTGTGATGGCGAAGGAGACAAACCCGGAATAAGTGCGAGGGTGAATCCTTCCGGTCCCTGCCTCCACCGCCCAAAAATTTTTCTCGCTGCAATGGGTTTGGTTCCCCCAAATTAATCAGCTGGATCCGGCCCTGTCCTGAGCCACAGGTACCGGGTTCAAGGCCCACTGAGTTCTATAAATAAAAACAAACTGGTCTCCAAAAACCCCGCCAATAGAGTGGAGCTGTCGACCACGAAGGACTTAAGTGGTTGGTACCTATATCGTTAAGACTACACAAATCATTATCGACAGCGCCTTTATAACAAGAGCGTAACTCTGCATGCTTTTAGAGATGTAAGTGCATCCCCAATGGCCGATTTTGTACCTCCAAATGTATGTCAATTTTGCATCTGCAATGTTCTCTCGCGGGTTCCCTGAGACGTCCCCAGCCCCTCCCCCTGAAAATTCTGAAGTTATTTCCCTGTCTCTCCTGTAGGCAAGTAGCAGCACTCCTGGGATGAGATTTCTGCCATTCTCTAAAACCCACTAAAACGTGGCAAATCCCAAGTTTTGCCTTTCCAATGTCATTACAAAGTTATCCTACTCCTGATTTGTGTGGTGCGAAGGTGTGAGTGCGAAATGAATAGCTTCAGGGTGCAAATGGTAAAATTCATTACAGCCGACTTCCTTGTGGACCTTAAAATAGATTCAAGCTTGCTGGTAATTCAAAGCTAAAGCCTTCTTAAAGTACGCTACTGCGTCAGCCGGATTCACGGAAGTGCTGAAAGTCTCTGTACCTAGAGCATCACAAGCATGTCTTCCAATATCTCTCCAGACTCCCTTCTAGACAAAAAGAAGAAGAATACAGGCGCACAGAACATCCCACAGTGAGAAATATACCACAGTTCATCCTCAGCAAAGAAGCGCGGTCCTCCATAGCCCCGAAAATAAAGCACTGTGGCACAGTATACCCCACAGGAAAGTATTGCGGCACAGTACACCCCCTATGTTGCGCCACGATTTGCTTGGGATAAGTGCTGCGGCACAGCATACCCCAACAGTCGAGCACTGCGGCACAGTGTACACGATAGGCAGGTGCTGGGGGTCTGTACGCGACGGGAAATGGATTGGAAATTATGGGACGGAATGAACGGGGGTGGGGTGGGACGGAACCTTCCAGGTTACTTTCGGAAGGAGACGGAAAATGAACGATTTGTTCTGAAATTGTCACAAGAAACACAACAGCACGAGGCAGGGCCACTTTTTGCTTTCTTTCGGGAAAGGAATGTACATTTATTATTAAATAATAAGGAGCGGAATGGGTGCTAAAATGTTGTGCCGTGCTAACTCCCGGCAGGAACTGCGGCACAGTACAACAAAAAATGTCAAAATGCACCGTCATAACGTGAGCAGCGAGGCATAGGCGGATCCAGGATTGCCGATCGGAGGAAGGGGGGGCGCCATCCGGACCGGGGGGTGCCACTTTCGACCGGCAAAGCCTATCACGTGGGCGCAAAATCCAATCAGTGGGCGCCGATTTTCGCATCCTGGGGGGGCGGAAGCGACATTTTAGGGGGCGCCATCGACCTTTTACGGGGGCGTCGTGATCATTTCAGGGTGCGTCGATGGTCGATCGCGGGGGGGGGCGCACGTGCCCTCCTTTGCCCCGTGGATCCACCTATGCAACGAAGTTAGAAGTGGGACTAAGCCGTGGCTTTATCATCGCTGCATTAAACATCGTAAAGCAATCGCCACCTTATCCTCCCCCACATAAAGCGATCCGTAATGTATGATAATGTTAATGCCTGGTTTTTAACAACACACCAACTGCCAGGGTCTTACGGCGTCGCCAACTCTCACCCTGTTGGGTGGGATTTGGAGGTTCCGATCAGCTTATTCATAGGCTCTGCTGGGATTTGAGCCCAGAACCTGTGGCTTCTGCAGTGCATGACGGGACTGCAAGCTTACTAAGCACGTGCTCCGGCACACAATATCTCCCCACAAGCTTAATGCAGCCGCGCATGATGCAGCATACCCCTAAGAAAACACTGCCGCCTTCAGTGTAGATCCCGGGTAAAGTGAGTGCACGATGCGACACAAGCAGCAGTCACCAGGTCTGGGCCCTTATAGTAGCGAAACGTAAAGCAATACTTCTGCGGATTCTAATCAAATTTAAAACACTGGGGCCACAGAAATCACTGAGTAAAACTGAAATGAACTTTGTATCAAGGAATAAGCTTAGACATACACCTCTGTCCAGCCTGCTTGGGCATTGGGCAAAGGGGCGGGCCGCAGCAGGTAGGCTGGTGTCGCAAAAGGCGTTTTGAACCTCACTGCATAGGTGGATCCAGGATTGCCGATCGGGGGAGGGGCACCTTGCCGGGGGGGGCGCCATCAGTCCGGAGGGTACCACTTTTGGCCGGCAAAACGTATCAGATGGGCGCAAAATCCTATTGGTGGGCGCCGATTTTCGCATCCTGGGGGCGGGCAAGCGGCATTTCAGGGGGCGCCATCGACCTTTCAGGGAGGCGCCGTGACCATTTCAGGAGGCGCCGAAGGTCGATCGGGGGGGGGTACGTGCCCCCTCCCCTGGATCCGCATATACCTCACTGTTACACATAAATCATCAGAGGCTCGACAGAAGGGTTCTGATACTGATGGGGCACACTACCACCACCGCCTCCATCCACCCTCCACCTACCTTGATGTGAAGGAAATCCTTGACGTCGAAGGAGATAGCGGAGCCGTGCACTGGTGAGTCGTCGTCCAGACCGCCATCGTAGGCCACGTTGGTGCGCACGGCGAACGCCACCGGCTTCGTCTGCCGCCAGAGAAAGGTCACGTGGTCAGCAAGGTACTCGGCTGTGGTCTGGGGCGTCAGGTCACATGGTCAGTTCCGGTCTGGGGCGTCTGGTCACGTGCTCAGCTTCCATACCGGACTGTGGTCTGGGGCATGGGGTCAAGTGCTTAGCTTCTTTACCGGACAGTGGTCTGAAGCGGTGAGTCAAGTGGCCAGCTTCCGTACCCGGAAAAAACACAAACTGGTTTCATTTCGAGGTTAGATAATTCTTCGATCTGGTTAAACCAACAGACATGTTTCATGAAAAGGTGGACGCATGTACCTACACGCGCTAAAGAGGCAGGATAAGGTTTTCACACCACAGTTCTCTACCACGTATTCCCTTGCCCCGCGCGTTTTTTGCCTGCTAGAAGTATAAAGCGGCTCAAACAAAAACCGATAGTCTCAGGTGTCAAAACCAATGAAACAACTTGTCATCAGGTAAGTATCTTCAACGTAGCGGCCTCAGTTAGGTCACAAAAGTACACAAATCGTCCGGTGGTGGTACAATGGCGGCGTGAAAACAACTGTACAACCAAGAGAGCCAGTTTGATTGATAGGCATGACTCTGATTTGTGTTGTTGAATAAAAATCAAATGTAGGTGCATGTAACTTCTTAACAAAACGTTCGCGAAACTGGTAGTCTACATCTACCCGAAGGAAACAACCCGCTGAGCTATCTGAGTAAATCACCAAATAATGTATTCTGTATTCTGTATTGGTAAAAAACATCAACAGGCATTGCCCAATTACTGATGCAGTCATGTGATTTAAAACAGTAAAGTCAGATAATAAATACATTCAGCAATGGAAGCATTCCACGAACATCCATAACGTTCAACATTTGCACAAATGCCTATCCTGAGAGAGTTCCTAAGGTTGCCGTGAATTTGATAGCATTAGTTTTAAATGTGTAGCCCGAGTCTGCGAAGAAATCAACATTGCGAAATGCGTTGAAGAAACTGTTACATGTGACGGCCACGCGGATGAAGAGGCTGCGCTGCACAGTACCAACACGCGCAAACCGAACTGCCCACAAAGAGGGAGAACGCGACGTTCGACGCGGCACAGACAAACTGAACTCGGAAACCAGATCGGAACAATCCAACTTTCCGTGATGAAGATTAAACAAAAACAAGAGGTCATGCTGAGCAAAACGAGCCTTAATACTACGCACTTTGTAGTTAGTCAAAAGAGATGGATAGTCAAGCCTGGATGACGGACGGTCCGAAAATGAGGCCAACCAGATGAAAAGTTTATGCTGCACCCTTTCTAGGCGCTTCAGGTGGGATGCAGCAGACCCTGCCCATACAACGCAACCATACTCCAGGATGGATCTTACATGGGCATAATAAGCACAAAGAATAGAAGTGTGCTTGAGTCTGACTCGGCAGCACTGGCGCGAGGTCTGAAAACTTCGTATGAGGAGGCCAAGCATTCTATTGGCCTTGGCCACGGTGTGGTCTATGTGTGGAGCGAAAGTCAGCTTACTGTCGAGTATAACACCGAGATCCCTAGTCTCTGTACGGCGCTCCAGCGGCGTACCATCCAGTACATAGGTGGTAAGGATCGGAGATTTTCGGAGAGAAAATGATATAACGCTACATTTATCTGGATTCAATTTTAAACGCCAAATTTTAGACCATTCTACTAAATTGTTGATGTCAGCTTGAAGAGCATCACTGTCTGTTTTTGTCGAAATTCGGTGGTACAACTTAAGATCGTCGGCGAAGCTTATACAGTTGCTTCGAATGATGAGGGGGATGTCTGCTGTGTAGCAGATAAACAAGAGCGGGCCACACACGCTGCCCTCAGGCACCCCGGACCTTACAGTGCACCATTCGGAAGATTCGCCCTCTAGTATAACTCGTTGGCGACGACCAGTCAGGTAGGATTCAATCCAGGAGTGCGCGCGACCAGTAATTTTGAAAGATTTTAGTTTGTGAAGAAGAAGCGTGTGGTTTACACTCATAAAAGCCGAAGAATAATCAGTGTAGACTGAGTCAGTCTGCACGCCCTCCTGGATCGAATCCCAGCTGTGTTTTAGAAAGCTGGCAAGATTTGAGACGGATGAACGATTTGGGAGAAATCCATGTTGACTGCTGGGAATAGATGGTAGACAATGGGCCAAAAGAGAGTCACAGACTACCTTTTCTAAAATTTTCGAATAAAGAGGATCGAATCCCAGCTGTGTTTTAGAAAGTTGGCAAGATTTGAGACGCATGAACGATTTGGGAGAAATCCATGTTGACTGCTGGGAATAGATGGTAGACAATGGGCCAAAAGAGAGTCACAGACTACCTTTTCTAAAATTTTCGAATAAAGAGGAACCACGTGTTTAAAAGTCATTAACCAGACGATTTGGGGAAATCCATGTACGCGAATAGATGGTAACAATGGCCAAAGAGAGTCACAGACTACCTTTCTAAAATTTTCGAATAAAGAGGAAGAAGCGAAATACCGCGGTAGTTGCCTGGGTCCTTTTTGTCTCCTTTTTGTGAATGGGAATGACCGGTTTCTAGGAGAAACACCGCTTATAACAACAAAAACAGCAGGAGCGCCAGACACACCACCCACCCGTTCGGGGTGTCCATATATATATATATATATATATATATATATATATATATAATATATATATATATAATAAACAGTACAGTTGACCCCAGTGCTTCCGACTAAATGTCGTTACCCAGTCTGACGTATATTATGATATGACGTCATAGTTAAGGTAACTCAACATAAAGATCAAGGTCAAAGGTCATGAACAAACTTCAATCCTCAATTGCCGCCAAACAGTTGTTATAGTGCTAATTACAGCCTAGATTATAGGTATTATAGGTAGTATACCATATTGTGACCAGAAAGTTCAATGACCTTAAATGACCTTGACCCCTAAATTTTAGAAAAAGAATGTTTTGCGACCTTCCCTTTCAACTCCAGTGCGCGCTAGTGCCAGGTCCCTCTCCAGTGCGGGTGTTATAGAGGGCACCTCCATCTTATGTGCCCCGGTCTGTTCTCATGCCTTCCCTCCCCAACCCCTCTAATCCATCACCTATGCCGAGGGTCAAGACGCCGAAAGACATATCTTTGGATTTTCGGACGCTGCTACCAACAGAACGTAGATCAAGCGTGATTATAGCCGAGTTATGCACATCGCGACCTGATGCAAGCTGTAATGTCGCGAGGCTCCTTAACTCTTTCTGACGAGTGACTCAGAAGTACTGGGCATAGGCGTAGAAACAGAGGAGGAGGGCGGTAGGGGCTATGGCCACCCAATATTATTTATTCTTAACCATTAAACTTAGGAAGTTTACTGGAAAGAAATGACTTAAAAGACCACCGTAGCTCTCAATATCCTAGGCCTTCCTCCATTTAGGCTACTGGGCACTCGTTTGTGAAGGCTAGTGTCTCCGATTCGCGTCTCGGCGGGTTCTCTAAATAAAGCGCGGTCTGATCCCCATGGTTCCCACGAACAGAGCGCAAGCTGGTGGCACAGTATAATCTTACCAAATAGTTGGTCATAATTCCAAATATAACTCAGGTAGGCACGGATCTCTAAATTGATCATCTGCAACGCTTTCAATGGATTATATATATATGGGTTTTTACAATGGGAAGGATTCATTTCATTAAGGCCACGCTCGACCATTATCTGAACGTTTGAGCTAGATCGTGAGGCCTAGATGTGACAGTGGTAGAGCTCAAGGCAAGTGCTCTCTGAATACAACATCTGCACGCATTTACATCCGTCCCGATTTTTTTATTATAACACTTCCTCTTTTTTCTGTAAGCAACGCTTCAGCTGGGATTGGAAGCATAATTTCATCTGCCGTCACAATCCACGGAAGAATCGACTCGAAGAACGGAGAGTACTTCACACCTAGTCCTGAGCCAAACTTTCTAGCGACAACCTGACAGGGTTTTGGCGAACAGCTGGGACTCTCCTTGCCAACCACTGGCAGACAGGGAGGGTCCATGGGTACAGCTGCCGTTGCAGACATCTGTTCTTTTTACCGTAGTTTTATCTTATTTTATTTTGTTTCATTAGAGCAATGCCCAACAGGGACACTTGCCAACTACAGCGAGCATTCGCGTGTTTCGATAAATCATTTCTGCTGACCTTTTAAGCGAGCAATGAAGGGCTGCCTAACATTCCGTTTAAAATGCTGGTAGTCTCCAAAAGCTAACCACTTTTACCAGCAAGAAAATACAACTAAGTTCCATATCTATGACGAATGATACCATGTAAGGCCTATCCGGCTCTATCAACACAACGGAGTACACCTAAAAGTGTGTTCCGGATTTCAAGGCTCCTGAGGAGCAACTCAACTTGTAAGTCATAGTAGGCTACCAACAAGGTAACAAAAAAAATTTAGATCTTATTTGCACAAGCGAGTGATGGTATACAGCCATAATTCTCACGGCTTTCAGATGTCAAGGTAAAAGGAGCCCAAGGTTGAAGTCATACAACCCTGTAGTATCTAGTGATCACTGCCCACATTTTATCTTCCCAAATCCATTACCCAAATCCATTATCTTCCAAAAATAGCTGAATGCCAACGAACACATACGAAGTGCGAAGCGGACAAAAATACACGTTTCAGGGATCGTTTTACGCTGATATTCAACTATGCGTTTCTGAATGTGGTTTTGGGCGAGGAAGCGGTAGTAATACATACGGCGCGTGCAATAGGCGATAGCATTTCATCAAAACAGTTTCAACATTCTTGTAACTCTAGACGCCAGTTGTTTGTATCCAGGTATCTTGGTTTGTATCTATGAAACAGCGGGAATACCATTGTCACAGATGCCCAGAGATTGGATCTATTATATTCAATCTGATACTTATGTGGAATTTGAGATCTAACAGTTTCGCGCCCTTGGAAATTGTTTAGGATTAACAAAATAACCATTCAATTTGACGCGCCCAAGAAGACCTTTGTGTATGATGAGACATCACATACATTTCATCGAAGAATAAAGTGTAAATTGAATCAGGTGCTAAGTGAGTCATGACTTTTATTTCAATTAAAATGGAACTTCTCCACTGGAAGCATAATTAGATTGTCGCAAAAATATTGTGGAATACACGTAATTGTACTTGAAATGGCTCCTTACTTTAGTCAAAATGGAATACGGCTTTAACACCTTCCCTCAGCAGATATCAAAATTGTGTACCAGAAAAACAATTTCACAGAGTAACTTCCAAATGGCAAGATTGTACTCGGTCTACCGGTCTGGACCACACGCTTGCACTGCTAAAGAAAAGATGACTAATAAAACCTACAACTGTTACAAAAACAAAAAGATGATAAATGCTCGCGGTACGTGTGATTTTGGACTGGAATTCACTCCCAGTGATAAAGTAACAGTGCTGTGAATTTTCACTTGTACATACATGAATATCCTTTACATCAACATAACTCCTTTCTCCTCACCGTTGCTAAATTAAGTACAAAGGCAATGAGTTTCTTTACCTGAGCTCAGCAGCTGCGGAACAAAAAAGCGACGCAATCTAAATTTAAGTCGGAATGCATGCCGAACCTAGTTCAGATACTTTTTACTTTGACTAACGCACGCTACACTCATCCATTAACATAACACAGAGACTACGAGACCTGCAAGAGGATGACTGTATCACCACTGGCTAAAGGCCACGGGGTGCGTGACTCTTCCGCCTTCGCTGCCAGGAAAATACCAAGAATAAAAATATGGACCCGGGCTCATTGTCAGCTTTACCTTACGTCACCCACACAGTTTTCCGATTACGACCAGTTTGGTCCCAGTCCGGGCAGTAGAACAAAAATGAGACCGAGTTCCGTTGGACTATCCTCCCACGTCTCCCATGCCCAAGCAAGAAATAGCTTATGGATCTGTCGCATCAGGAGTGTGGATTTATACTTATTCGGGGAAACTCAGATACTTCCAATGAAACGTACCAGTAGTGTTAAGATATCATTTATATTTTGTGTTTTTTATTTCGAAGACTTTGATTAGTTTTACATCATTCATCGCGTCTGTGGGAAGCTTAAATAAATTTTTGTTTAAGACTTGGACACTCCCCATAATTCTTAAAACTTTTTGCCTCTGGAGCTGATGCAATGATTGTACTTCTCTACCGTGACCATTGAAAATAAGTGAACCAAATGAAAATAAATAAAATGAGCCTAAATACGAATAAATGAATGAAAATGAAAGAAATGAATGAACATCTAAAAAAATCCTGTGCACGATCTCGCTCATCTACAACTCTTTGCTAGGTAATTAAATAGAAAAATGGCGCCAGTTTCGACCTCACTTCTCAACATTCAGAAACTTCTACAAGTAGCACTAAAACCTTCCAACGCGTTCTTATGGGCCACCCTTCAAGCCCTACTTTCCACTTAAGCAGCCACCACATTCATCTCTATTGCGCCTTCCGGCGTGCCCCCCCACCCCGGCGCCGGTGCAGAACGAGGGGGACCTTCCTGCTGAGCTGGAATGCACCGCACAGCCGGAAGCGGGATCCGGGCTGGTAGCGGCATTGATTTTCCGTGGGCAGTGAGCACATGTCTACGGCGTCAGTGGACGCCGGTGCAAGTGCCAGCCGCTGCAAGCAACCATTCGACTCCGCCTCGCGCCGACCCAATTGTCGGTCTGTGTTATGCAAGGTGGGGGGGAGCGAAGCTCTTCCATACCTCACGTAACTGCAAGAGAGGTAGTGAGTGAAGAGGTGAGCCCTATCATAGAATCGGAGTTATAACCTTCTATGTAATAACCATGTATATTCGCCTTTCGCTCGATTCATGTTCCTTTTTTCTACTTTCATTGCTCACACCAACAGCTTTCAACCCTATCCTTAAATGGACATATCACCGATGCCCCTTACATTGAGAAGTTTTACACATGACCTTATTGACTTCATCCGGAAATACCACAACGAGGGACTTTGACCAATAAGCAATGGTCACAGTCTAGAATCCTGCACTTCGATTCTGGAATTTAACTTGATTATGAATTCAAGCTTTTAGTGCACTAATAATTATCAAGGCGATATGATACAGAAAATCTAACCCTAGTAAAGCGTTGCGGCTCCTTCACCAGAGAAAGGTGTAAAGTAGAGCGTTTCCACCGTGTGTTTCTACTTTTCGTCAGCGTGTGAGTGTTAAGCAAGATAGGTAATGGGGCAGAGGCTAGACCTACGACGCTGAAAGCCCAGTGCTCGACTTTTACGTTCCTTCCTCGATCGTTGATAAGTCATTCAAGTTTCTATATGATACACTAACGACTGCACTTATGTCTTCCAATGGGAAGCTGTCACCTCAACGACAGTAAAAATCCTTTCAGCCTGGTTGCTAGCAAACCGACAGAAATGTTGGTCAAGTTATTCTCTAATTTAAACCTTTTTGTAGTCCTAAAAACCTCATGTTTAATCCTCCCATGCCCTGAAATAATACGAAAAACTTAGATTGACGAAATACCTTTTCTTATTGTAGCTGTTACTTCTGTCCGATCAGACACATATTATATGTTCAGTTATAGTTGTATTTATTACACAAATTAGAATGTGAGCTAAAAAGTTTTGCGTCCGCCTAAAATTAATCTTAATACGACTAAAATTTAGTTTTGCCTCGAGAAATTTCCTGAATTTTGTCCAGTCAACTTCCCGGTTGATAACTTTGATAACAACCTTTAATCGCACTTCCATTGTCCTAAACAGTAGCTGTTGGATTTCTTACTGACTTCTCGCACATCCTGTTGGCAGGACCGAGAAATTAATCTTGGCAGATGGCCGGTCCAGGTTCTTCAGCTTCTTGGACGGACTATTTCACTGGGATGTGGCGGTAATATATTCGAACAATATAGTTACAGTGCTTTCATATGCAGCAGAATATCCGGTAAGGATGCAGACGCTATCACTCGGCATGAAAACCAAATCAAACCGAAAATCGTTTTCGAAACATGTGTCCGTAATTTCATCACCTCTACTAAGCGTATGTAGACAGCTGCTCACATTATTGGTCATAAAAGATGACGCCTGTTGTTGCAGCTGCAGTTCAATCCCAAGAATGCCAATAAAGTTTTTTCTCCCATCTATACTCCGCACCTCTTTTTCTATTTTCCATCCCTCCTCTCTCTCTCTCTCTCTTTCTCTCTCTCTCTCTCTCTCTCTCTCTCTCTCTCTCCTCCATTGTCTGTTCGAAGGACGTTGCCAAGCCTGGCTCTCAGCCACTAGGGTTGCCAATGTATTGTTGGCTGCTGTACTAGACTGGCTTTAAAACCATGCCATCTATATGCGTATTGTGACTCGCAGAATGGAGACATAGCTGAGACTTCCAGAGTACGCGCATGCAAGAAATAGGACAGCACACGGGAGAAAATTCGCCAGGAAGTTCCGGGAAGGGAATTGATCCTCGAAAATTATTTAAAATATTAGCCGAATACATTTAATGGGAACTACATATTTGTGTATATTTTGCAAAATTTTGCTCTAAAGAAATGTGGCTAAATGTTTTAAAAATAAAGGTTTTCGCAATCACCCATCAACTCTTTGATAAATAGAACTATATGGTCTATATATGGAACTATATAGTCTTTGCTCAGAATGAAACGTCTAAAATGCCATTCCCCGTAAAATATGAAATGAAGTGTTTCTGAAGATTGTTAATTCACAAGAATGGACCAGACTTCCTAAAACTAAAAGAAAATTTTTACTCAGCTAGCATAACAAGCAAATTGCAGCCTATTAATGATGGTAAACCTAAAAATTATGACTGAAAAGATCTCATCAATCTCGGGTGGTGAAGGATGGGTTGAAATGGAAGCGGCTACACTAACTTTGTGAACGGCCTAATATCTAGGATGGTCCTACACACCTCCCCACCGGGCTACGGGGATCTCCATTTAGGAAAAAATATGAACTGAAAACATCAGATATTCGGAAGCGGTCAATTAAGACGATAACATTTTGGTTAAAAATGAAAAAAGTCAGAGACCTTGTTGCTTGTGTTCAGCAGTGGTCGCTGATCCTTAGGGATGGATCACTTAGACCGTGATGAGGTCCAGACTTATCTTAATAATTCCTGCTCAAGGTTGTTTAGCTGATATATAACGACGTTCTCACTGACAAGCGATTGCTAGTTTAACTAAACTAAAAAGTGAGGCATTAAGTTACTCGGTGCATGCTCACAGGTTCAGAACAAAGTGCTGTGAATTCAAATGTTGCCTTGGAACATTATTAACTCAAAGTTCTTGAAGTTGTCTAACTTCATTGTAGGCTTTTTCTTGCAAAGTTTAATTTCTTATAAAAACAAGGGATATACTTCCTCTTTTAAGCAGAGCTTTTAAGCTGGTGGATACAACAAATAGGACCCATCGTACGCAACTTTATAGGTAGAGATTATAAAGCAAAACATCAGCTTCGGAGATAAAACTAGTTTGTAGGCTAAACACAAAGGTATGCTGGAGCTGTAATCATTCTTGAGGGCTAGCTTAAGTAAGAATGACAGTAAAACTGCCTTTACAGCTGGCTTTATGAGCAGCGTTAACAACTTGTGTTCTGTTGGCTGGAGAAAGCTTCGGAGAAGATGAGCCCAACGGAAAATCAAAGCGTGACTAAATGGGGAGACAAAACAACCAAGGGACGAAAATGAGCTTTCAGTAAACAAATTGGCCAGCTGCTCCCTAGAGTCGAGGCTGAGGCCCCCAAATCTGGTTGGATGGAGTGGGGGGGGGTGCATTACACTCACTCCCACCCTCCACTTCCCACGTTCATGTACACAACAGAGTATGCTTGGGGAAAAATCCCATCAAGCGTCAAGCTCTTTCTCAAACAAGGCACAGATTTTGACAAACGGAACATTTTGACCTGCGGGAGGTAACTTTTGACCCAATTGGCTGGTGTGGCTGGTTTTACGCGCACCCATCTCTATTTGGACAATTAGCAGTACTTACCCGCGCCTTCTCTAACTGCGCCAGGCAACTTCCGACCCAGTGGGCTGGTGTGGCTGGTTTTACGCGCACCCATCTCTATTTGGACAAGTACTACCCGCGCCTTCTCTAACTGCGCAAGGTAACTTCGACCCAGTGGGCGGTTGCTGGTTTACGCGCACCCATCTCTATTTGGACAAGTAGCAGTCCTTACCCGCGCCTCCAACTGCGCCAGGCAACTTCCGACCCAGTGGCTGGTGTGGCTGGTTTTACGCGCACCCATCTCTATTTGGACAAGCAGCAGTACTTACCCGCGCCTTCTCTAACTGCGCCAGGGCCTGGCGCTCGGTTTCACGCCGCAGGTTTTCTCTCTCTTCGTCCAGGGACAGGTCCGAAGAGGGGTGCGAGTAGTTGGAGTCAGCCGAGCCCTGTCGAGCACAACACATTGTATAGGTGTCCAGTAGCCGGGCGAGTTCCAGTGGCGTAACAAATCGAAGGTCACGAAGCGACGACAGAAAAGGGAATAGTTTGCAGGCTCCTGGCCAACAGATGCGATATAGGTGGTTCATGATCAAGTGAGGTTAGATGCAAGATTCTCTAATGATCTCCATTTTTCCTTGAGCAGTCGTTCAAATATTTTGGAGTATATTAAGTGGTTGAATATTAAAGAGGACGACAAATCAATTAGCCTGTAAAATATGTAATCAGCTTATCATAGTTCAGATGCAGATCATATTTCTTGGGTACTAGTACAGGCATAAACCTTGAAAATTGGGATCTAAACATTAATCCTTCGTGGGAGATTTCTGCATATAAGCTTGTGGGGCTAACATGCAGCTACCTGCATCTATCCACACTTTTTAGCACAGTGTCTGTCTGTCGCACGGTTTTTAGTCATTATTTTATTATACGGCATATACACATCTTATTGAATGGTTATCTTATGCTTCCAAGAGACAAGCATTTGGTCTGTGTTGGTTTTCTCCGTGGTGATAGATACTCCTCACGCCATACTCAACGTATTTAGACAATTTCCGTTCACATGTACAGCGCAGCTATGAACGTAGGCGCTAATTTCCTTTCCTTGAAGCTTCGTAAAAGCTACGTCTGTTCGTTTGGATGCTAGATTCACATCAGTTTGACGGAAGTGATGTAGACGAGAACGGATCCTTTAGACATACTCAATTTGTCTGACATAATGATTTCCTGCTAATATTTAAATGAGCATAAACTTAAATAGGTAAGTGAATAGTCAATTATATGAATTTACAACGTGCTTCTTACTCGAGAAGAATTCAATACATTTCCTTTCTTTTACTTTGCGCTATCATGCAATTGTCCCCCATCCATGGGTTCTAGTCAGCCAAAAGTACGACAAAATGTAATTCAAGAACATATTTCCCGGGGCTTTAGCTGAATTCAGAAGCAGGAGTTCACACCTAAGAATATACGAATATTTGCTCAGCATTTATTGAAAAGCCGACGAGCATAAGCCTTCTTCAACAGAAATGTATTCATGCATTCGATGGCAAAAATAACTTCCAAAATGGCAAATAGTACGGTGTGTGCACTGTTTTCTTTTTGTAAACACAATAAGACGTGTTTGCAAAACTCAGTATTCGCCTACAAAGCGAGTTCTTTTGATGGGCATACCATGCACGAATTATGGGGAAATCTGTGCAGGTGAGCATATCCTGTGCCCGATTTCTAAGCGTGTAAGTTTGAAGAACATGCAGTACTCCTGAAATAATGATCAGCCTCATTCTACACGCGGTCAAATGATATCGGCCAAATTTTTGTATTATTGTTTTTAAAACTAGTGGATTCTGCAAAGACGATTACTATTAACGAATAGAAATACCATTCCGAAGGTTTACGGAACAGGCAACCGTTAAAGGAAATGTGGCACCTCGGTGCAATTCTAGCCTGTAGTGGATTTAGGGTCAATATAAATTGTAAATAATTGACAGGACCTCCTTTCTGCTGAGAAACAGCCAATAAGTCTAATAATTCATATTGTTTAATTTTCCTCTGGTAGAGGTAAAAGCCTCCAAAGTGGCGATATCAAATCGGTCTAAGATTTAGTAATGCTTTGTGCCGATTGAACATTTTTGATTAGCGCCAGACATGGATATGGATAATACATGAAGCGCGTTTAGCTAAAAGAGGCCATGGTCATGAAATAAAGCGACACTTCCCGACTTCAGTCTTTTTCTTGATATAGTTCAAATATACTTCACGTCTCAAACTAGTCCTTGAAGACATTCATACTAATTAACTGTCACTAGTACAAAAGGCACGTTTAGCCGTCAATTTTGAAGAGGTCTTGATGCAAGAAACAATTACCCGTGCAGCGGGCAGAGCGGTACGTCACGTTCCCAAGTTCAACTCATAGTACGTAACCACCGTTTTTTTCTCTGCGAACAATAAGTTTTGTGACAAATGAAATTGTGATCAAATGGATTCTCGGCATGCTCCATCACGTGGCTATCTAAGTTCAAATTCCATTATGAAGGTAGCACATTCCCTTTGAAAAAGACAAGAGCATTAAAAAAACGCTTCGGAGTTCTTTGTCTTAAATGTAGAGGTCCATAAAGGACCTTGGATTGCTCACCAAACATGATATTTCAAAGACTCTTATAGCTTTCATGTGAAGTGGAAGCATGTCACAATTAATTTCTTCTTTATTACCTCGCCCTATAAAGTTGAGCACGAATGCGATCATTTAGATAGTTAAATTTAAAATGAGACATATATTGCTTTTAAGGTGATTTTGGCAATAACGCAACTTACAGAGTTAAAAATAGATTTTTTCAGACAAAAAGAGCTAAGAAAAAGGTTTCTCGACTACTCGTGAACGTGCAGTAAATTGTATGGTCTCACCAGCTTAGTATATTCAGTCATTGGTCACATCCATGGCATCCGCTGCATGACCGAATACACAACACATATTATTTGTACAAAGAAGAAGAAAAGGTTCACACTAAATGAACAAGTGAGTAAAGTAAACAGCATCACTGATTGAGTCAACCCCTGGTGTGGGATGATTGACAATGTTTGCCAGTGTCCCGTGTGTTACCTGCTATAAAGCAGAACACCGATATTACAATTCAAGCTGATGCAACGCTATTAAATCCTGTACGACAATAACTAAGATCCTAATACGTATTTGTTTATTTTGATCGCATATTCCAAATCGATGGAGACAAGTTGAAATATATGATTGGTATTCACTTGAGCCTAGGCAGATTCAATAAATCAAATATCGTTTTTTAACGCTTTACACCTCAATGAAAAAACCCGGATAGTTGAAAAACAATACTACTATTTGGGCAGCCGTTCCCGGAATTTTTTCCGGGAATTTTTTTCAGGAAAATCTCTGGAAAGGATTTCCTTTAAGTACCGATCAACATCCGCTTTCTTTCTTTCCCTTGATCAGTTTTCACACAAAAGCCACCGTAGGAGGGGCTTAGGTAGAACAAGAAAACTAAATCCGGTGTGGTCGACAGCAGTTCAAAAACAACAAACGGTGGGTAAAAATGCTTCAGAAATTGAAAGCAAGTGAAAGGGTGCTGAGGACATTAGGAATATCAGTCCAGGATAAATCAGATCAAATTTAGAACCAACACCATTTTGCAGAAATAAGAAAGGCTTAACTCACTATCAAATCACACTGATGTACTCTAACTGATGCACTGCAACTGATATACTGCAACTGATGCACTGCAACTGATGGCGTGACTGGTACGGCAGGAGAAGCGTTGTCAAATAGAGGCCATAGACAAGCATGGGATAGAACAATATTGCAACTATTGATACACTATTACTGATATATACTGATGCAACTATTGATATTGAGTCATATCTTGAAAACCCCCCGCGCTGAATGAAAGAATTGGGAATAGAAACGCTCGGTCGTAGAAAAAACGTGGGCATAAAGCAAAGCGAAAATGTATTCAAAGAAGAAAGTAGCCAAACAAAGTAGGCAGGAAACCAAATTTTGTTTCCATGGCCTGTGCTTGAAACGTGTCTTACCTAAATTTATCATATCACCCGGGATGGACTGTTGTGGTCTCACGTATCGCTGATGACTGAATTCAACAGCACTTTGCACAAAGATATACCATGGAGCAGTAGGTTCTAACATCATACCAAAAATAGCCAGATCTGCGGAGCCGCCAGCCTTGCGACTGGCCCTGGGTAATATTTGGAGACACTCGCGCTACTGTTTTTGAGCCTGATAGCGTATGCAATCGCATCCCACCCTTTGAATCCGGCAAAATATCTGGTATTAAGCAACAAAGGGATGTAAAAATCCTCCTGAATTCGATTTTCAACATCATATAGTTCTTCCAGCACAAAACCTCGGCCTGCGGCCTGGGCTAACGCCCCACCGGCGCAGGAGAGCCGCATGACAATGTGCCGAAAGCAAACCATATTTCGTTCTTAATGTATCTCTTCATAAGCCTGCAAGCCAGTTTTATCATTCTTTTCTTTGAAATAACCAATAAAGAGTACGTGGTCACCCCCGGATTCGAACCGGACCTACCTGATCAAGAGACAGGGCCTCTAACCACTAGACCACCGTGCCACACTTCTCAGCCTCCCACTAGCTGAACACCTGTGACCCGTCAGGAGGTCACTGGCTGGTACAACTCCGCCGAATATGCCGGGCCGCTGGCGCCGGGTGCTGTGCTTGTCCCGAAAAGGCACGATATAAAGGTGCTTCTAGAAGACGAACCAAGCATTCTTTTGGGCTGAAATTACTTGTATCGTCGAGATAGGATCCTAAGCTAGCTTCATGCCAAATTTCTTCAACTTCCATCTATTTTAAGGACTTGAAACCATGGTGAGAAGCAAAGGTGGTCCGATAAATTTGGCATCTTATAATACATTTTTGACTAATTACTCGAAAGCCATTAGAGATAGGTGGGTAGTATAAGTGAGCGAAATGACCGCAAGTAACTTTCCTATTCAGCCATGTCAGTTCTGAGTTTGTGAGTGACATGAGCTTGGAACCAGGAAGATGCAAATAAAAAGTTTTTTTACTCAATTTCTATTTATGCCTATAAAACAAAGAATTTCACATTCACAATTTCCATCTCCAAATATTATCAGGCAGGAGCAATGTTCTTTCATTATTTGAAATGAAAACTCAAATCGGTCAATTAGATTGTGAGATATTAACGTTGAAATGAAATGAACCAAAATTCAGTCTTCCGGAAGAACTGTAAAAAGTAGGTCAAAATTTTATTTTTTGCACTCAAAACTATGCCTAAGCACTACAAAATTTGCCTAGCCACCCCTAGGTAACTGCCTTTCAGCTAACTGAGGCCTGTCTTCTGACATTTCGAGCGCACAAGTCGGCCATCAACTTTTAGCGGGTTTTTTGCGCGCGTGAGAAATGCCGCGTTTTCGCGCAATAAATATTGTCGGATCAGCTCAATTTTTTCCCCTAGCTGGCCCTTGTTATCCATTGAAAAGGACATAAATTTCAAGTTCGTAGCTTAAGAAGTAAAAATTAGAAAAATATAAAACAGAAAAAGTTTGAGCCAAAATTTCTCAAAAACTATTTTGGATTTCAACTCGGGGCTTCAGTTTGGGTGTCTGGAGCAGACGGGCTATCATCCTACAAAATTCCAGAGCTCTGACATCAATTCTCAGGACTGACAGACGCCAACAACAACCACAACCTCGGCCTGCGGCCTCGGCAGGTGCCGCTCTGGCGCAGGAGAAGCCGGTGACAATGTACGTTAGCCAAAGAGTTCGATTGACAGGCGAGTTTTTTCAGCAGTTTGATACTTATAACAACGCAATGTTGGAGTTTTAGGTTTTGTGTTCTCATTATGGCTCCATTCAATCCCCTGTCTAGGCCCATGTTTTCCTAAATTAGCATGTCTCTGCATACTGCACCACGCTTGCCCTCTGTTCATATCATCAAATAAATAAACACACGCATAATGTTTGTTTTGTTAAGCAAAGACTGGGCATGACGAGAAGAAAGGAGATACAATATAAAATATGATGGGTTTTCCGACGGTATTTCACCCATACCTGCAGATTTTCACCAAATTCAGCCTATTTGTTACCGAGTTATGCCCCAGCTCGAGACCTCAGCCCCACCACCGAACTGATGTCCTGGATCCGCCTATGCTCGAGCTCCTTACCCGAACCCCTTACATATGTCCTGGATCTGCCTATGCTCGAACTCCGTAGCCCCACCTCTATACTGACCTGGACCCGCCTATGCTTGAACTCCTTAGCCCCTACCCCTAATGATGTCCTGGATCAGCCTATGCTCGAGCTCCCGAGCCCCACCCACGTACTGATGTCCTGAATCCGCTTATGCTCGAGCTCCTTAGCCCCACTCCCGTACTGATGTCCAGGATCCGCTTATGTTTTAACTCTTTAGCCCCTACCTGTTTTAACTCTTTAGCCTCTTGATGTCCTGGATCCGCTTATGCTCGAGCTCCTTAGCCCCACCCCCGTACTGATGTCTTTGATCCGCCTATACTCGAGCCCCTTAGCCCCGGCCCCGTACTGATGTCCTGGATCCGCCCCTGCTCGAGTTCCTTAGCCCGACACCCATACTGATGTCCTGGATCCGCCTATGCTGGAACTCCCGAGTTTCACCCCGTACTGATGTCCTGATTCCGCTAATGCTCAGCTGCTTAGCCCCATCCCCGTATTAATGTCCTGGATCCGCCTATGCTCTAACTCCCTAGCCCGACCCTCGTACCGATGTCCTGGTTCCGCCTATGCTCGAACTCCGTAGCCCCACCCCCGTACTGATGTCCTGGATCCGCCTATGCCCGAACTCTTTAGCCCCTACCCCTCTGCTGATGTCCTGGATCCGCTTTTGCTTGAGCTCCTTAGCCCCACCTCTGTACTGATGTCCTTCATCCGCCTATACTCGAACCCCTTAGCCCCACCGCCGTACTGATGCCCTGGATCCGCCTCTGCTCGAGCTCCTTAGCCCCACACCCATACTGATGTCCTGGATCCGCCTATACTCCAGCTCTTTAGCCCCACCCCCGTACAGATGTCCTGGATCCACCTATGCTCGATCTCCTTAGCCCCACCCCCGTACTGATGTCCTGGATCCGCCTTTACTCAGGCTCCGGAGCCACACCCCTGCACTGATGTCCTGGATCCGCCTATGCTCGAGCTCCTTAGCCCCACCCCCGAACTGATGTCCTGGATCTGCCTATGCTCGAACTCCGTAGCCCCACCTCCGTACTGGCCTGGATTCGCCTATACTCAAACTCTTTACTCCCTACCACCCTACTAATGTCCTGGATCCGCCTATGCTGGAACGCCCGAGCCCCACCACCGTACTGATGTCCTGGATCCGCCTATGCTCGAGCTCCTTAGCCCCACCCCCGTACTGAGGCCTGGATCCGCCTTTGCTGGAGCTCCTTAGCCCCACCCCCGTACTGATGTCCTGGATCCGCCTATGCTCGAACTTCTTAGCCCCACCTCCGTACTGATGTCTTGGATCCGCATATGCGCGAACTCCTTAGCCCCTACCCCCCTACTGATGTCCTGGATCCGCCTATGCTCGAGCTCCGTAGCCCCTACCCCCCCCCACTGATGTCCTGGATCCGCTTATGCTTGAGCTCCTTAGCCCCACCTCTGTACTGATGTCCTTTATCCGCCTATACTCGAACCCCTTAGCCCCACCCCCGTACTGATGCCCTGGATCCGCCTCTGCTCGAGCTCCTTAGCCCCACACCCATACTGATGTCCTGGATCCGCCTATACTCCAGCTCTTTAGCCCCACCCCCCGTACAGATGTCCTGGATCCACCTATGCTCGATCTCCTTAGCCCCACCCCCGTACTGATGTCCTGGATCCGCCTTTACTCAGGCTCCGGAGCCACACCCCTGCACTGATGTCCTGGATCCGCATATGCGCGAACTCCTTAGCCCCTACCCCCCTACTGATGTCCTGGATCCGCCTATACTCGAGCTCCTTATCCCACCTTCTTCCTGATGTCTTGGATCCGCCTATGCTCGAACTCCGTAGCCCCTACCCCCCCCACTGATGTCCTGGATCCGCCTATGCTCGAGCTCCTTACCCCACCCCCTTACTGATGTCCTGGATCCGCCTGTGCTCGAACTTCGTAGCCCCACCTCTGTACTGCCCTGGATCCGCCTATGCTCGAACTACTTAGCCCCCACCCCCTACTGATGTCCTGGATCCGACTATGCTCGAGCTCCCGAGCCCCACCCCCGTACTGATCAGCTGAATCCGCTTATGATCGAGCTTCTTAGCCCCACCGCCGTACTGATGTCCTAGATCCGCCTCTGCTCGAGCTCCTTAGCCCCATCCCCGTACTAATATCCTGGATCCGCCTATGCTAGAACTCCGTAGCCCCTACCCCCCTACTGATGTCCTGGATCCGCCTATGCTGGAACTCCCGAGTTTCACCCCGTACTGATGTCCTGATTCCGCTAATGCTCAGCTGCTTAGCCCCATCCCCGTACTAATGTCCTGGATCCGCCTATGCTCTAACTCCCTAGCCCGACCCTCGTACCGATGTCCTGGTTCCGCCTATGCTCGAACTCCGTAGCCCCACCTCCGTACTGCCCTGGATCCGCCTATGCTCGAACTCCTTAGCCCCTACCCCCTACTGATGTCCTGGATCCGCCTATGCTGGAACTGCCGAGTCCCACCTCGTACTGATGTCCTGAATCCGCTAATGCTCGAGCTTCTTAGCCCCATCCCCGTACTAATGTCCTGGATCCGCCTATGCTCTAACTCCCTAGCGCCACCCTCGTACTGATGTCCTGGATCCGCCTATGCTCTAACTCCCTAGCCCCACCCTTGTACTGATGTCCTGGGTCCACCTATGCTCGAACTCTTTAGCCCTTACCCCCATGCTGATGTCCTGGATCCGATTATGCTCGATCTCCTTACCCCCACACCAGTAACGCCCCACCTCCGTGCCCCCCCCGCCCCCGAAACGACATAGGCGGATCCAAGGGGAAAGGGGACAGGTGCCCCCATAGAATCTTAGCGCCCCCTGAAATTGTCCCGGAAACACCTGGAAAGTTAGATGGCACCCCCTGAAATGTCGTTTTCCCCGAGATGCAGGTGTCGGGGTCTACTGATAGGTTTTAGCGCCTACTTGATAGGTTTTTCCGGCCAAAAGTGGCGTCCCTGGTGTAGATAGCGCCCACCAGGAAGTTTCCCCTTCCACCTCGCCCCCGATAGGCAATCCTGGATCCACGTATGGGAAGCGACATTTCAGGGAGCGTCATCGACCTTGAGAGGCGTGTCTTTACAATTTCAGAGGGCGCCGATGGTCGATTGGGGGTTGGGGGAGGGGATGGGGGGAGAAGGGTGGGGGGGGGGCACCTAGCCTACTTATTCCCTGGATCCACCCATGGTCCAAAAACAGAAACATAATACTCTTATTGTAAACTCGGACTTTTACGGTACTCTAATTACTTGTGATGCATTATGGGTAGTGTTGGGTACTTTTTTACCAGACCATAAATAAACAGAAACGGCCGCGCCGATCGCCGGCGTTGCCGCGACGTGGACGCAGGGGTGACGCGTGGTGATTTGCTACAACGATGCGTGGAGAAACGGCATGTTAGTAAAGGTAACTTGGTGTTTCATTGATATATATGCAGATGGAATGTCGACATATGTCTCTTACCTAGCTGCATGCAAAATTTCATTTCCCTCCAATGACTCTAACCACCCTAAACCCCGGTGTGAAGCAAAAATGAACTGATAAAATTACCACTTTGAAATGCATTTTACGGCTTATAGCGCGGAAGCCGTAAGAGATAAGTGGGGGGTATGAGTGAGAAAAATGACGGCAACGAAGTGTTCTATCCAGCCGTGTTAAGTTCAATACCGTAGCTATCATGGTCTGGAAACCAGGGGGCTGAGAATAAAAATTTTAAAAACTTATATTTTATTTTTGCCTATAAAATAAAAAAGTTTCAGCCTAAAAGTTTTTATCTCTAAATATATAATAAAGGAGGCTATTCTCTCTTATTATCTGAAATGGGAACTAATTTTTATCAATTAGATCAGAAGATATAAGGGTTTGAATGATATTTTGGGAAATGCAGACCTTTACGGAATGGGCCAAAAAGGACCCTTAAATTTCCGTTTTTGTTTTGTTTTTATGTTTGTGCAGTACTGCACAAACCGGCCTTTAAGTTGATATTTGACTCAGAACCGGAACTGCTGTAGCTTCAGATATTTCGAGCCTGTAGTTTAGACCATGAGTTTTATGCCAAATTTAGGGTGCAAAGTTTAAAAGCTAATTTAGAGCCCTAAATTTAAAGCTTTTTCTTTCCAACTTTTTGTGTGAACTACAAATTTCCCTGATGTAAAAGGGTGCAAGTTTGAAGAGTCTAGATGAATTAGCAAAAAATAGAAAAATAAAAGTTAAAAATCACATAATGCAAAATTCTGGGCAAAATTTTGAAAATTTTGAAAATTGACAACCGTGGTGCTTATTCATTTGGAAGTGCCTTCTATCCACAAAAGTTTTAGGTCTCTGATACCAGCGCTCAGAACAGACAACAACAACAACCTCGGCCTGCGGCCTCGGCAGGTGCCGCTCTGGCGCAGGAGAAGCCGGTGACAATGTACGTTAGCCAAAGAGTTCGATTGACAGGCGAGTTTTTTCAGCAGTTTGATACTTATAACAACGCAATGTTGGAGTTTTAGGTTTTGTGTTCTCATTATGGCTCCATTCAATCCCCTGTCTAGGCCCATGTTTTCCTAAATTAGCATGTCTCTGCATACTGCACCACGCTTGCCCTCTGTTCATATCATCAAATAAATAAACACACGCATAATGTTTGTTTTGTTAAGCAAAGACTGGGCATGACGAGAAGAAAGGAGATACAATATAAAATATGATGGGTTTTCCGACGGTATTTCACCCATACCTGCAGATTTTCACCAAATTCAGCCTATTTGTTACCGAGTTATGCCCCAGCTCGAGACCTCAGCCCCACCACCGAACTGATGTCCTGGATCCGCCTATGCTCGAGCTCCTTACCCGAACCCCTTACATATGTCCTGGATCTGCCTATGCTCGAACTCCGTAGCCCCACCTCTATACTGACCTGGACCCGCCTATGCTTGAACTCCTTAGCCCCTACCCCTAATGATGTCCTGGATCAGCCTATGCTCGAGCTCCCGAGCCCCACCCACGTACTGATGTCCTGAATCCGCTTATGCTCGAGCTCCTTAGCCCCACTCCCGTACTGATGTCCAGGATCCGCTTATGTTTTAACTCTTTAGCCCCTACCTGTTTTAACTCTTTAGCCTCTTGATGTCCTGGATCCGCTTATGCTCGAGCTCCTTAGCCCCACCCCCGTACTGATGTCTTTGATCCGCCTATACTCGAGCCCCTTAGCCCCGGCCCCGTACTGATGTCCTGGATCCGCCCCTGCTCGAGTTCCTTAGCCCGACACCCATACTGATGTCCTGGATCCGCCTATGCTGGAACTCCCGAGTTTCACCCCGTACTGATGTCCTGATTCCGCTAATGCTCAGCTGCTTAGCCCCATCCCCGTATTAATGTCCTGGATCCGCCTATGCTCTAACTCCCTAGCCCGACCCTCGTACCGATGTCCTGGTTCCGCCTATGCTCGAACTCCGTAGCCCCACCCCCGTACTGATGTCCTGGATCCGCCTATGCCCGAACTCTTTAGCCCCTACCCCTCTGCTGATGTCCTGGATCCGCTTTTGCTTGAGCTCCTTAGCCCCACCTCTGTACTGATGTCCTTCATCCGCCTATACTCGAACCCCTTAGCCCCACCGCCGTACTGATGCCCTGGATCCGCCTCTGCTCGAGCTCCTTAGCCCCACACCCATACTGATGTCCTGGATCCGCCTATACTCCAGCTCTTTAGCCCCACCCCCGTACAGATGTCCTGGATCCACCTATGCTCGATCTCCTTAGCCCCACCCCCGTACTGATGTCCTGGATCCGCCTTTACTCAGGCTCCGGAGCCACACCCCTGCACTGATGTCCTGGATCCGCCTATGCTCGAGCTCCTTAGCCCCACCCCCGAACTGATGTCCTGGATCTGCCTATGCTCGAACTCCGTAGCCCCACCTCCGTACTGGCCTGGATTCGCCTATACTCAAACTCTTTACTCCCTACCACCCTACTAATGTCCTGGATCCGCCTATGCTGGAACGCCCGAGCCCCACCACCGTACTGATGTCCTGGATCCGCCTATGCTCGAGCTCCTTAGCCCCACCCCCGTACTGAGGCCTGGATCCGCCTTTGCTGGAGCTCCTTAGCCCCACCCCCGTACTGATGTCCTGGATCCGCCTATGCTCGAACTTCTTAGCCCCACCTCCGTACTGATGTCTTGGATCCGCATATGCGCGAACTCCTTAGCCCCTACCCCCCTACTGATGTCCTGGATCCGCCTATGCTCGAGCTCCGTAGCCCCTACCCCCCCCACTGATGTCCTGGATCCGCTTATGCTTGAGCTCCTTAGCCCCACCTCTGTACTGATGTCCTTTATCCGCCTATACTCGAACCCCTTAGCCCCACCCCCGTACTGATGCCCTGGATCCGCCTCTGCTCGAGCTCCTTAGCCCCACACCCATACTGATGTCCTGGATCCGCCTATACTCCAGCTCTTTAGCCCCACCCCCGTACAGATGTCCTGGATCCACCTATGCTCGATCTCCTTAGCCCCACCCCCGTACTGATGTCCTGGATCCGCCTTTACTCAGGCTCCGGAGCCACACCCCTGCACTGATGTCCTGGATCCGCATATGCGCGAACTCCTTAGCCCCTACCCCCTACTGATGTCCTGGATCCGCCTATACTCGAGCTCCTTATCCCACCTTCTTCCTGATGTCTTGGATCCGCCTATGCTCGAACTCCGTAGCCCCTACCCCCCCCACTGATGTCCTGGATCCGCCTATGCTCGAGCTCCTTACCCCACCCCCTTACTGATGTCCTGGATCCGCCTGTGCTCGAACTTCGTAGCCCCACCTCTGTACTGCCCTGGATCCGCCTATGCTCGAACTACTTAGCCCCCCACCCCTTACTGATGTCCTGGATCCGACTATGCTCGAGCTCCCGAGCCCCACCCCCGTACTGATCAGCTGAATCCGCTTATGATCGAGCTTCTTAGCCCCACCGCCGTACTGATGTCCTAGATCCGCCTCTGCTCGAGCTCCTTAGCCCCATCCCCGTACTAATATCCTGGATCCGCCTATGCTAGAACTCCGTAGCCCCTACCCCCCTACTGATGTCCTGGATCCGCCTATGCTGGAACTCCCGAGTTTCACCCCGTACTGATGTCCTGATTCCGCTAATGCTCAGCTGCTTAGCCCCATCCCCGTACTAATGTCCTGGATCCGCCTATGCTCTAACTCCCTAGCCCGACCCTCGTACCGATGTCCTGGTTCCGCCTATGCTCGAACTCCGTAGCCCCACCTCCGTACTGCCCTGGATCCGCCTATGCTCAAACTCCTTAGCCCCTACCCCCCTACTGATGTCCTGGATCCGCCTATGCTGGAACTGCCGAGTCCCACCTCGTACTGATGTCCTGAATCCGCTAATGCTCGAGCTTCTTAGCCCCATCCCCGTACTAATGTCCTGGATCCGCCTATGCTCTAACTCCCTAGCGCCACCCTCGTACTGATGTCCTGGATCCGCCTATGCTCTAACTCCCTAGCCCCACCCTTGTACTGATGTCCTGGGTCCACCTATGCTCGAACTCTTTAGCCCTTACCCCCATGCTGATGTCCTGGATCCGATTATGCTCGATCTCCTTACCCCCACACCAGTAACGCCCCACCTCCGTGCCCCCCCCGCCCCCGAAACGACATAGGCGGATCCAAGGGGAAAGGGGACAGGTGCCCCCCATAGAATCTTAGCGCCCCCTGAAATTGTCCCGGAAACACCTGGAAAGTTAGATGGCACCCCCTGAAATGTCGTTTTCTCCGAGATGCAGGTGTCGGGGTCTACTGATAGGTTTTAGCGCCTACTTGATAGGTTTTTCCGGCCAAAAGTGGCGTCCCTGGTGTAGATAGCGCCCACCAGGAAGTTTCCCCTTCCACCTCGCCCCCGATAGGCAATCCTGGATCCACGTATGGGAAGCGACATTTCAGGGAGCGTCATCGACCTTGAGAGGCGTGTCTTTACAATTTCAGAGGGCGCCGATGGTCGATTGGGGGTTGGGGGAGGGGATGGGGGGAGAAGGGTGGGGGGGGCACCTAGCCTACTTATTCCCTGGATCCACCCATGGTCCAAAAACAGAAACATAATACTCTTATTGTAAACTCGGACTTTTACGGTACTCTAATTACTTGTGATGCATTATGGGTAGTGTTGGGTACTTTTTTACCAGACCATAAATAAACAGAAACGGCCGCGCCGATCGCCGGCGTTGCCGCGACGTGGACGCAGGGGTGACGCGTGGTGATTTGCTACAACGATGCGTGGAGAAACGGCATGTTAGTAAAGGTAACTTGGTGTTTCATTGATATATATGCAGATGGAATGTCGACATATGTCTCTTACCTAGCTGCATGCAAAATTTCATTTCCTCCAATGACTCTAACCACCCTAAACCCCGGTGTGAAGCAAAAATGAACTGATAAAATTACCACTTTGAAATGCATTTTACGGCTTATAGCGCGGAAGCCGTAAGAGATAAGTGGGGGGTATGAGTGAGAAAAATGACGGCAACGAAGTGTTCTATCCAGCCGTGTTAAGTTCAATACCGTAGCTATCATGGTCTGGAAACCAGGGGGCTGAGAATAAAAATTTTAAAAACTTATATTTTATTTTTGCCTATAAAATAAAAAGTTTCAGCCTAAAAGTTTTTATCTCTAAATATATAATAAAGGAGGCTATTCTCTCTTATTATCTGAAATGGGAACTAATTTTTATCAATTAGATCAGAAGATATAAGGGTTTGAATGATATTTTGGGAAATGCAGACCTTTACGGAATGGGCCAAAAAGGACCCTTAAATTTCCGTTTTTGTTTTGTTTTTATGTTTGTGCAGTACTGCACAAACCGGCCTTTAAGTTGATATTTGACTCAGAACCGGAACTGCTGTAGCTTCAGATATTTCGAGCCTGTAGTTTAGACCATGAGTTTTATGCCAAATTTAGGGTGCAAAGTTTAAAAGCTAATTTAGAGCCCTAAATTTAAAGCTTTTTCTTTCCAACTTTTTGTGTGAACTACAAATTTCCCTGATGTAAAAGGGTGCAAGTTTGAAGAGTCTAGATGAATTAGCAAAAAATAGAAAAATAAAAGTTAAAAATCACATAATGCAAAATTCTGGGCAAAATTTTGAAAATTTTGAAAATTGACAACCGTGGTGCTTATTCATTTGGAAGTGCCTTCTATCCACAAAAGTTTTAGGTCTCTGATACCAGCGCTCAGAACAGACAACAACAACAACAACAGACAACGACGACGACGAGACCGGAAAAACTGTCAGAATAGAAGCCGTTTCTTACTTCGTTCGTCACCGGCTTCTGACAGACAACGACGACGACGAGACCGGAAAAACTGTCAGAATAGAAGCCGTTTCTTACTTCGTTCGTCACCGGCTTCTGACAACGACGACGACGAGACCGGAAAAACTGTCAGAATAGAAGCCGTTTCTTACTTCGTTCGTCACCGGCTTCTGACGACGACGACGAGACCGGAAAAACTGTCAGAATAGAAGCCGTTTCTTACTTCGTTCGTCACCGGCTTCTGACCACGACGAGACCCGTCTGAGCGGCCAGAATAGAGCCGCTTGAGAAATCTCAATGCGCTTCGCTCCATGGATTTCGTCATGCGGCTCTGACAACAACAGACCACGACGAGACCCGTCTGAGCGGCCAGAATAGAGCCGCTTGAGAAATCTCAATGCGCTTCGCTCCATGGATTTCGTCATACGGCTCTGAAAGGCTACAGAAGAGTCGGTTTTCTGCTCTCGGCTGTCTCCACAGTCCTGAAAATCACCAAGTACAAGCTCACCAAAAACACTGGTTGGTGTCAAAAGGTCGGCAGCGGTTAGCTGGTGACTAATGAGGTTGGGTTCACTAGCCTTGGGACATAGACACCTCCCCGTGACGAATCACGTCCAATCACATGTGTGTCGATGACCTCTCTAGAACGGCAGACTCGGCGATTTGCTGCCGCTGGCTGCACGCGCGTTCGCGTAGAGCCAGGTCTCAGTACTCAGGTGTGAAACACCTGTACAGTTTTGTATAAGATGACAGGCTGTTCAGCGGTCAGTGACCCGCTCTGACTACGTGGGTGGCCGCTGCTGGGACAGATATCCAGAAATGTTTATCAATGCATCAATACATGACCCCGGTAATCACATTTCAAATTAAAAGGAACGCCAAATAGTCGCGGGGTATTCATGCGGAGTGTTTATATAACAAACTGTACTTATTCTTAACAAAAAAGTGATGGTTTTAAGAATAAGTTTTTTTATAAAGCAAGAAATTTTACCACTTACTTTATGACAACTTCCTAGAATATTTATATTATAAAAGCGCATAAAGTAACAAGAGCCCATGTGCTTAAGGTATATCAGTGACATGAAAGCCAACTGCGGTTCCTGAGGCCCTTTGCTCTTAAGAAGAATGAATGAAGCGACGCCAAAAACACACTATGCTGCGTCATGAAGAAAACCTGCGGTGCCATTTTTAGTACAAAAAATAGCTTTAAAGTTAATATCCGAGTTAAGCGGCTATGCGCAAATAAGCGAAGTATCCATGCGTGCGCAGACCCCATTTAAATGAGCACGCGTTTCGAGAAAATGTGCATTATTCGATGTCAAACCAGTTAAATGGTTTGAACATCCGATAATATGACTGCTTACGACCTCAGCCTCCGTATAGGGTTTAACGTCGGTACAGGAAAGTGAATATCCTCACAAACCGGATGAATGGGTTCAAGTTTGAAATGATTTGCGTCAATGTAATGGTTAATGCAATAGATATCAAACAGGAAGTCACAATTTTTCTTGTTTCAGCTAGAAATTCCAATTTTTGCAGCGATAAACCCTATATATGGTCCACAGGAGCTATCTGTATTAGGACTAGAATACGACAGATCCCCCGCGTCAAAATGCTAGCCCGTTGAAAAAAGTGAGAGTAATACCTAGCGCAGACAATGATACTTCTTATGTCATGATCCGCGGAAAGAGACAATAAAAAACGATACTAAACCACGACTGAACACGCTTCAGGACACTAGTTCTCTAAACTCATGGTTCCAGTCCACCGTTTTCATGAACAAAGGCTTCCGAAGAAGAAGAAGAAGCTGAAAATGTATTCCTTACCGACAAACCCAACATGCAACAAACCAATCCTTTGTCACACAAAAAACCCAGCCAGTGCCCTCAATACCCACAGCGACAAGGCGGACCTGGCTGGGCGACCATACTCGCCACAAACGCCGACGTAACGCCCCGACAAAAATTTTCACACCGCCCCACCAGCTTTCTCATCCACCAGCCAGCCAGCACCCGACAACCCACCTGGGCGAACAGCTTGTTGTATCCGTGGTTGTACCCCATCATGACCAGCCGAGGCACGCATGACTCGGCACCGCGCCGCACTGCTGACTGACACTGCCTCGTCGCCACCGGCGCCACAAGCCGACGACCCACCACGATCGATGGTGGAGGGCACGAGTGCGCGTGCATCCACCCTCAGCGGCTGTTCGGCTCCGGCCCGCCACCAATTGCTACCACCAGCAAAGACTGAGGCCCCAGGTGCCAAGGTGGCTCGACAAGACCGACAGAGACCGAGAGGAGAAGACAGAGCGGGGCGCACAGCTCGGGGGAGCGGAGCTGCGATGGGGCAGGGGTGAGTATGGAGCATGGGGAAGGAGGTAGAATACGCGGATAGCGCAATGATGGACAAAGAAAAACAACAGCAGAGTTCCTGGCCGCACGAGAGCGAAAAGAAAGAACAATTCTAGCTATTGCGGCAGCAGTTACTAATGAATAAAGGTAGCTTGTTGATATTCATATTGGTGCAGCATCTCGTAGTCTCCACGTGCAAATAATGCGGGCTTCCTTGACAGGGTCATAAGAGTCTGGCAGAAACTGGAGCGGAAACATCGCCATGACAAGGGGAATCTGATGTCAAGCAGCTGCGCATCAGCAATGGAGCATCAAAACGGAAATTAGAGGAGCAGACACATGCCACTGATAATCTCACATGACGACAACTAGCACACTTCAGTTCGGGGACAACGTAAACTATTCCTAGCGAGCATAAATATAACATCAACGACGTCACAAGGATCAACGACGTCACAAGGATCAACGACGTCACAAGGCTGCGGCCCCGACGCCGAAGCCGGCGCAGTGCTGTTTTTGCCGCAGCGGGCCGTTTTCAGGGACCGACCAGCTCCATCACATCAGCTGGACGAGTGTGGAGCGTCCTACTTCCCGGCCGGCACTAAATCACACCCAATATTGCTCTGTATAAAACACTGTCCAGACTCAGCCGCGATAGCACTGAAAATCCGCCGGGGAAATTCGGCTACAATCGGGGGTCAAAACAGACGCAAATGTTCTGCCCCAGACAAATTAAGAATGTATCTCCCTGAGGCACATTACATTCAACATGGATGATCCCTAACATAAAATTTTTTCATACCAACCTGCCTAAAAATACGTGCATACATCAATTCATCCATACCACACCTAAAAAAACAAGGGGTCCGAAGGGCTTAAACGGAGAATTTACTCCCAATATATTAGGTGAGAACTTTTGAGATAATTATAAAAACTCGAGTATTGAACGATAATGAGGATCAGTTCCAGTACTTAAAGCTGCAGACTCATAATCGAAATGGCTTGCTCTGCTTCTTTCCAAAGCATTCGAAAAAGCGGCATCAGAGTATATGTAAAACTGTCCGGAGTTTTCCATTGTGCAATACAAAGACAGCACTCTCCTGCCAAAACTCTGCTCCTGCATAAAACATCTACAAAAAGAGGCTGCAAACTTTAGCTTCAGCATTTTACGCTTTGTCACCTTGCCAAGACAGGACGGTTGAAAAGAAAGTTGGTGAAGTAACTCAGGTCACTCCACTGTCTAATCCAGGACGCTTGGGCACTCCACTGTCTAATCCAGGACGCTTGGGCACTCCACTGTCTAATCCAGGACGCTTGGGCACTCCGCTGGCTGACCCAGGACGCTGGGCACTCCATTGGCCAAATCCATGATACGAATTTCGGGGGTGCCAGGTGGGCCTAGTGCTTGTGAGCGTGAGGGGGGAGGGGGAGAGCGATACGAGTTCCTCTGGTGGAAGGCATTGCTGACCTGAGGCGGCTGGAATATGCGAACTCAGGCAATGAGCAACACAAAGCACTATTTTCCCGCATTCTACATTATTTGGCCTGTGCCGGACTTGGATAGCACGACGACATTTAGTACTTAACATATTTTCTTTCTTTCATTTTTACTTTACATTGGATTTATGGGTAGGGTCATTGGTGGAGTAGGGGGACCTAATACTTTTTCAGTCTTTGGGTGGGAGCATAGTCTCCTTGCCCCCCCCTAGATCCGTCATTAGAGCACTCTAACTCCTCACCCCCAGTAGCAGGGAAGATACCTATTTAGCTAAGCACCCGTGCACGATGCTAAGTGCCCTCCTCTGCCTTCAGCAAAAAAAGACTGAAAAACTAGCGGAAAATATTACAACGTGCTACCTTCCGCGTGGCTGGAAGGGGACGTGCACAGATCCGTTCCATGGATACATAAGCGCGCTAGGAGGCTATTGATACTGGTGATGAACACCAAGCACCGCTGTGAGAGAGTCAATACTCTGTTTTTGTTTTTAGTACCGATTGAAAAACTGTGGCGAGTCATAAGAGGCTGGTCGATGCGGGACAACACCGATCCATGCCCATGAACCAGGGAATATCTAAGCATTGACTACAAGTCAGACTAGCTACCAGCAGGGTAGTACGTCAGCATGCAAGCAGAAGCCAAGATGGGGTAGCTCGCAAGTCGTGTTTTAGCCGGAAACCGAAGCAGTGTGTCACCGTGACATCAATGACATAAATGAAATCAGGCCAATGCGACGGCACCATTGCAATCTATAATATCAGTGGTCAAGAACACGATTTATGTTGTGGGGAAAACTTTCTGTTCAGTCAGAGTGTTATTGTACAGGTAATAGCAGGGCCACTTCAGCTTTAACATTGACGACACGTTAATGCCGGTCAACCGAATGAAGCAGTTTCCTGAAGAAAACCACGTTTTTCTGTGTGTTAAGACGAATGATACCCTTTTTAGACATTGCTAGGTTCAGGGAATGCAATTTTGTATGGATTATTATAGCATAAGCGTCACCACCAACAAGAAAGTGAGGGTGACAGTCAATATTCATCCTCCTGCTAGCAACTTTATTCCTTTTAGAAACAAAAAACTTGTCGGGTTTGAGCTCCTTGTTACATTCTCCAGATATTGGTTACAAAACTTTCTGATTTGTCACAATTTCGTTGAAATCGGGACAAATTTCGATGGAAAGTAGCTCCCTGGCTTCACCCCCTCTCTTTACCGAAGCGTATGCACTAAAGAATCCCTAAAGCTGAAAAAATGTAACTCAATGTCAACACATTCGTAGGTATCCATGTTCAGGTAACGTTTAAATGGTGATATATTGCAATTTCTTATGCTTACCGACTTAATTTATCGTCGGACATGTGTTTATCGAATTCAGCGTTAAGTACTTGAAAAGTGTAAACTGGCACAGTATCAACCCTTTAGAGTCAACCAGCGAATAGAAATGGTATGACCCTGCGAGTCTCGTTAGTGACTAAGGGGGGACGAAATGCTGGCATGTTGTCAACTTCTGTACATTCCTACATGGAATACTATCTCTGCGGCTATTTTTCCCAGTGCGCAGACTCACGTTAGTATCCACTACCTCACATAAAGTGTCACTATTTATACTTCCGCTGGCGCGCCGGGATGAATCGCATTTTTGAGTGCGGTCCAACTAGTAAGCGGACAGCCATGTGATTCCGGCCGTGTTGGTTGTGATGAAGCGCCGGCGGACAGGAGCCACTGTGCCCAGCTGGCCAGAGGTGCTCAGGCACCAGGTCCCGCGGCGGCTGGCACCCCGCGCCGCGCTCGGACACAGGAATGTCAGCCGGCACGCGCGGCCGTGGCACGGACCGTCGAGGTCAGCTCTCACACCCCGGGGCGACTGGGCCGGCGGCCAACCGCCGGGCTCCGCCATGTTGGCGACGTTTGCGCTGCGGGACAGCCTACCTTGCGGGCGTAGAGAAGTCGGCGATGGACAGAGCGTCGCATGGCACTGACACGGACACGGCGACGACATCAAACACAGAGCTGGCAGAGCGGCGGGCGCGCGGCACAGCAGCAGTTGCAGGCGGCACTGGCGGCGGCGGAGCGCGGCTGTGGAGCTGGCGGCCCGTTTGGCAACGCCGCGCCGCCGGATACCGCTGCGGCCCTATTTATAGCCCGAGGCGGTGGTTGCCACTGGAGGTCAGTAGATCGCCCAGCGGCGCACAGCCGCCACACTTGCGTCTCAGGTCGGCACAGCCGCCACACTTGCGTCTCAGATCGGCGGCCAGCGGCGCACAGCCGCCACACTTTCGTCTCAGGTCGGCACAGCCGCCACACTTGTGTCTCAAGTCGGCGGCCAGCGGAGCACAACCGCCACACTTGCGTCTCAGATCGGCGGCCAGTGGCGCACAGCCGCCACACTTTCGTCTCGGGTCGCCACAGCCGCCACACTTCCGTCTCAGGTCGGCGGCCAGCGGCGCACAGCCACCACACTTGCGTCTCAGGTCGGCACAGCCTCCACACTTGCGTCTCAGGTCGGCACAGCCGCCACACTTGCGTCTCAGTAGATTGGCCACCTAGTCAGTAGCGGCGTGATCCTCTTAGTAACCGTCAGCCCGCACAGACCAGCCGAGGGTATATGTAGAGGACGTCCCGGCCCAGCTCCGCCGTATGAGGCAGCCACGCTGACACAGGTGTGACTCCTGTTGGTTTAGGAGAGGTGTAGGTGGCGCCCCCGGTTAGCTCGTGCGTGTGGAACAGGCCTGTGTGCGTCTTGGATGGTGCGGGTGCGGGCCGACTTACCTGGCACACATGTAGACACTGGTCCTGTGGTACCTATCAGCAAGAACATGGATCGGAGGGAGGGGACGGCGAGGCGACGAGCAGTTCCCAATAACGATTACCTCCAGCGGCCGGAGGCCTCGCCGTCAGTTTTCAGACAGTGTACGACAGTTTTTTTCACAAATAAGCTCGAATTGACCTGGTTTGTTTCTCAAGATTTTGGACTGTTTTTATGCTAGTTTTGCACCTACTCCGCCCTTTCCATATCAACGGTTCTGAAATCTTTTCAACCTTGCATAAATACAGTTGCTAACATTGTTCCTGAGGCTGAAAGCAAACAGCATTGATGCTGCAACCATGTTCAGCTTCGGGGAAAGGGGTCGGAGCAACGGACAAGTTAGGAGTGCCAAACCAGCCACCGGGACGGACGGCATGAACATACAGGCGATCTAAATATACATGATATACCAAGACACGAGAGTGCTTCCAAACCATGGATATATGTAAGTGCAATTCGAGTTTGGGTTGTCTAAGGGCGCAAGAAATATTAAACCTAAATATGTTTTTTTGCACGAAAATCAGCTGGTTGAGCCAAAAGCTTGTCTAGCCTGCTACACTTAACGTTAGAGGGTGAGGTTTTCCCTGTTCCCCCTTTCCCACTCCTTGGCAAGGAAATTCCCACCAAAACTCACAGATCCCTCAAGATTAAGCATAGTCTGAACATAGAGTACAGAACGCCTCCACCAGATTATCACTTTAATCAGAAGACCTTCACTAGACCACTACAGACTAACGCTTCCAGGCTCCCCACTGCACGAAGACGACCACAGCGAAGCCCAGACATTTCACCAAAAAAGTATTGCCTATCAGATAGCAACAGACCAAGCACAACTTCTACCAAAGCAGCAGAACGAAAGCAAAAACACACTACGGCTTTGGTGGTGCGGCTCGGAGCATACGCGCATCCAGGACGGGGGCAAAGTGGGAAGGTACCCGTCCCCAAATCGACCCTCAGGGCCCCTTGAAATAGTCATGGCGCCCCCTGAAAGGTCAATGGTGCCCCCTGAAATATCGCTTCCCACTCCCCCTCCCCACGTTGCGATAATCGGCGCCCATCGATAGGATTTGGCGCCCGCCTAATTGGTTTTCAAGCCAAAAGTGGCGCCCCCTGGTAAGGTGCCCCCCCCGATTGGTAATCCTGGATCCGGCTATGACTCGGAGTCATTTTTTGCTCACTGGGCAGCATGGTTTTCGTAGTAGAACATTACATACCGCACAGATCAAGCATAGACTGTCTTTGCTACCAATAGCAGAAACCGGAGCTGTTCAGGGGCCAACACGTCAGGACTGGACTGGGGATTGTTATAAGACAATTCAAAGGTTTGGAGGATGCAGTTTTTTCCTGTGCCATCCCATTTACGCTGGAAGATACTATTTGCACGAAGAATTATCATTTACATATGCTGCCCAAATCTGTTAGTTCACAACTATTCATAAGTTCACTATCAATATACCCGTGTAACAGGTAAATTACATGGGAGGCTAATTCACTCACACATTCCTTCGTAAAAGGTTTCATTCCTTGTTAAGGGTTATAACTTCACTTTAAAATTGTGTCCTGCAATTCAGAACAAAAAAAAAAACAAGAAAAATACAGAAAGTTTAAATCCAGCCAACAAATTCATACCCACACAATTCTCGGCACAACCCTTTCTTTTTTTACATTCTATTTCCTTATTCCTATTCTAATTCTCCGACCCAAACACTTATATGGCTCAAAGCTCCAATTACCCTTTACACGGCTCCGATCGCAAAATAAGGAAAACACATCAGATCCATACAACACAGCCCCGGAGCTAGATCCTCGAATTCAATTAACAAGCAAGCTTTCAATGTAATCATTTAAGACTGATCATCATGGACCGTTATGAAAAAAAACAACTCAAACCTTTTTATTGACGATGATTTGAGCTGTAGGACACACCAGGTACTGCGGCTATACAATGCAATTTTTCATATAAGTCTTCATCTCTGTAAAGTATGCTTTTCCTAATTCTGGGGGATAAAACCATTCAGCTAACGCTTAATCTGAAAACAATGCGAGAGAGAATGAGAAAAAAGAAAAAGAGAGAAGAAGAGAAAAGAAAGAACGGGAAAAATAAGAGAGAGAGAGAGAGGAGAGAGAGAGAGAGAGAGAGAGAGAGAGAGAGAGAGAGAGGAGAGAGAGAGAGAGAGAGAGAGAGAGAGAGAGAGAGAGAGAGAGAGAGAGAGAGAGAGAGAGAGAGAGAGAGAGAGAGAGAGAGAGAGAGAGAGAGAGAGAGAGAGAGAGAGAGAGAGAGAGAGAGAGAGAGAGAGAGAGAGAGAGAGAGAGAGAGAGAGAGAGAGAGAGAGAGAGAGAGAGAGAGAGAGAGAGAGAGAGAGAGAGAGAGAGAGAGAGAGAGAAATATGCATGCAGGATCCAAACTAAACACATTAAACACACACATGGTCCAGTCACTGTCGGGCCGGTTGGCCTGACGTGGCGGCAGGTAGATTTACAGTGCCTGAAGCTGGCACCAATGTACCCATTGACGGATAGGTGACAGCCCACCAGAGGGTAACAATAGCGTATGTAAGCGTGGAACATATATAAAGGGCATATGAAACCACCTTCGTGTCCCCACAGAGCTCGGGCAAACAAACATTGAAGGCGGATCTAGTATAACATCGATCGTCTACAGAAATTTTCACACATTTGCTTTTCATAAACATTTTTAGCGCATAGGTTTTTTCCTTCTTGCGGACCAACACTGAGGCTAGAAAGTAAAAGATGACAAATATCATTTTTTGATTTCCAGCCTCAGTGTTGGTCCAAGAAAGTGAAAAAGTTATATATGACCTGCCTGAGGAAAAAGAAGAAACACAAGGGAAAAATGCCCTTATCAAACTGCCTAATTCTAACACGTTATCAGATTCAGGGGTCCCAAATTACCCCAAAAAAAGTCAAATTTTCCTATTGGGGGTTCGAAGAGTTCTTATTTTGTTCGTGGTGACATCCGTTGGAATATAGGGGCCGATGGAAGCGGCACCGTCTAGTCAAGACAGGACTACGTCGGAGATCAGGGCATCACAATCTGTCAGTTTAGAAGAGCTCCAGGGTTCGGAACAGCGGAATAAGGCTACAGTTCCTTAAAGAAAGCTGACTCAGCGCCCAGAAGAGCCTTGTCCTCAGCGCAAATAAAAAACATATAAGCCATCAATCTGGTAAGCGACCTAAATCCTTAAGTTACCCACATTTACCATCAAACGTAGATAAACAATAAAATACGAGTGTAAATCATCCGTCAATGACCGAGCATAGCTCGCAAGGACAAGGACATGCCTATAGTCAGGGACGTCAATTTGATATATATCATCGAAATTTTCCAGTATGTTTGTTATGTTTGTACCCAGGGTGTGGAGAATGGAACCAGTGACAATCAGAAGTAAAAACCTTGTCATTATCTGAAACGACCGCAGTGCTCCAGTCTGTAGACATTCCATTACAATCCCTGGATCTCTGCAAGGAAGTTAAATACTTCTTAATTAGACCTCAGGACGTCCTTGAGCCAGTCGAAAATTCACTAATAATCGAAGCTGGCAAAGCACCAAGGCGGGTTCAAAGGAACTCAGAGAGCTGGGAGAGGAGTCCATTTGTCCAGATCGGAGACGTCACCAGCGAGGGGCCTGGGGCCGGGCACACCCGCTCTAGAAACGTGGAAGCGCCGTCCCACCCCGCTTTTGGTCGGAAGTATCGTAAATGTGTATAAATTTATAGCTAAAATACTCCTCTAAATATTTTCATGAGACTGCACCAGTATTCTCACTCGATTAAAGCGAGTTCTTCCCTTTCTAGCCTACCAAACATCGCGACAGATGGGCGTAGGTGTCCCAGGCTGAGTCCGCCTCCACGCCACGCCCTTGGTCCAGACGTTAACACAAAAATGCAGACCCTGAGGCGTCAACGCCTGCAGACTACCACACGCGTCGCTGGATTGACGTACATTGTACTCAAACGACACAATACGTCTACTTCGACAGCGAGCGATCTCATGGAGCCGCGCAAAACCCATCTCTGGCGCGCGCTGAGAGCCGTCTCAGGCGTCCCAGTGCCAATAAGCCTCCTCAGATCGGGCACATTTGCGTCGCGGTCGACGGCACGTCCGACGACGACACACCCGGAAGCAGAAGTGGGCTGTGACGTCACCAATACCGTCAGCTGGCGCGCGTGCACCCCGGCAACGCCACCTCCACCGTGGCGGCGCATTGTTTCTCCTCATTATCAGCAGCAGAGCAAAAATGAGTATCGTCTACTGCGCCATGCCAGACCAATCGAAAACGACGCAGTACTGTATGCCTTTCGGATGTTTCGGTGTGTTTTTGTTTTGGTTTATGGTTTGAAAACGTGCCAATCAGAAGTGTATGGCTGTCAAGAACATCAGGGGATCAGTGTATATTTGCGAGCTATTTGTATTCTGTCAACATCATTGGTTTAATAGTTAAGAATTGTGAGCGTTGGCGGTGGCCTCCCTGCCCCCCCTGTTCATACGCCTTTATTACCAATTAATGCAGAAACCTAGCACTGGCAAAATGTGAGCGTGGGTTACGTCCATCCATCCTTCATTATCTCTCACAGTATCTGCAGAATATGTGGTATAAAAAATGATGAATTTCGATAAGATTATGTAACAAACTTATGTGTCTGGGGTGCTTTGATCTAGAAAAGGTACAGCTACTGGTGTCGGAACTGTATGTGGCGAGAAAAACTATGTGGCGAGGACAATTCTGCAAAACAAAAAACTTGGCACCACTGACGTACCTAAAAAGAGATCGCAAATGTTGGATGCCTGGTAGAACTAATTCTGCAAATGCTTGAACTTTGATTGCCGATGCAGCTTTAAGAAGATACAGTTGAAATTTTACCGATGGTACATAAGACACACCTCCAAAGGCTACCCTGAGAAAGTAATGACGGCAACCGCAGCTGGAAAGATAGATGGGTGCTTATTTCATCTCCCACTCCCGCTCTGCGTTACGAACCATGTCTTTCCTTCAGTGGTGGTGCTTGAACATTATAACAGCCTAGGCACGATGGGCTTAGAGGTAAGGACGTCGCTCAGGCTTTTTACCTGATAGGGGACAAGGGCAAATCCAGAGGATCGGCTGGAGAGGGGGGCAAAGTTCTCACTTCTCGTCCGATAATTGTCTTATCTCAGCCCAATTGGGGGAAACCAAACAACTTTAAACACGCACTGCGGAAGGCAACGTGGAGCTCAAATGTGAAGAGTTTTTGGTCCTAGTATAGGAAGTTGTTTGTCAGCAGCCAGTTGAAAATTAGCTGCCTCCCCGTCTCCAATGTTTTGTCGGTGGATTGTAGAAACGGTTATGCAGCAGTGTATGTAAGTACAAGGCAAGATTCAAGAAGGATAGGTAAGTAAGTATGTAAGCAGGTAAGGACAATGTACTCACAAGAGCTTTCCATTTCAAGGACGGCTTCAGAAGTTCATTTTAATGATGTCCAATTTCTTGGGGTACGATCGAATCATGAACGGACTTGTTATAATTTCATCCACCAGGTTTGGCGTTATGACTCACGCTCTTCATAAGGGCTTCACAAATTAAATATGCTAATAAATGCCAAAAAACTGTCCCGCACTCGAAAAAGCTCGGAATCCGAGGAATACCAGAATTTCAATAAGCGAATCAGCTGTTGTCAATGTCATAAAATGCGGCAGCCACAAATGTCGGATTTAAAAGCCGCTTAAGCATGCACAATTTGCTCGTTTAACGAGTTAGTACTCACGTACGAATGAGTGATGCATTAGAGATGTCAATCAAAAAGCACACGTTGGATCCGTCACGGGGTTGGGCAGCTTCAGCTGAATCGCGAAGTGCCTCACCTCGAATTTGTTGATGGTGGGCGCAGAGAATGTGGATTGTTAGTGATTCAAATAATCAGCTCTTTGACCCAGAAATCCAAAAATAAATCTTCTCTGTAACTTAAACATCAAGTCAAATTTGGTTTATTCCACATAAAATGCATGCCTACCTCGGCATTTAAAAGTGGCTAGGCAGTGCCTAATGTGCCTCTATGGAAGCGCCGCCACTGCTTTCGATAGCGCGTGTCCAAACACGGAATGACTGGCTTTGAAAGCAACTTTGGACGGCTGAAGTTTCAATGAAGAGCTGGTACGGGAAAACCGCCATTCTTGGGAACCTGCTTGGAGGCTGCGGAATTTCATGTATGATGTTTTAGACCCGTATCATAGATAACAGTTGGCTGCTCTGAAATTCATTCAAACTTTCGGAAAATGCATGCAGGACTTATCTAAAGCGGCGGGAATATCCACAGAAACGTGCAGAAAGGTGCACAGCCTCTGCACTTGACGTGCACAAACTGCGTTTCTGCACTTGATGTGCAGAAACTGTGTTCTACACATCAAGGGGCCTGACGGTGACCTCTGACCGGTCTTGCTGAGCACCTGCTCTTCAGATACTCCGGTATCATTGAAATGTCCTGCTTGGAAACATCCAGTGCGACATGATTGAGAGCCACTTTCGGCACTTACGGAAGCTCAACGGCGGAAACTGCTCGTCAAGTGCGCGCCAATTTATGGATAATGAGAAAATCGCTCGCATCAAGAGTCTGATTTAGTGGTCGGGCTTCACTGTTGCGGACATCATATACGGCCTTAAGATTGGCATAACAAGAGCACCAGAAAGAGGATTTGGCCGCTGCTAAGGCGCTAATAGATTTAATCATCAATGGTGCCAGTGTGAATGATGTTGCTGATGACTGGACCAAAGCTACCACGATTCACATCGCCAGTCAGCTAGCGGTTCAACAACGCGGGGCAATGGGCGCGGAGCTTGTGCAGACAGAGCTTTTGATTGACCAGTATGTCAATGTCCGATCTGAAGTGAGATCATCATCATCGATTAGATAGAAACTTGTAAACTTTTCACAAAGCTACTTAATCGAGGCAAACCTATGCAGTCATTATCCACTACCATAAACCTCACTATCGTGATATGCAGCTTCTGGAAGTGGTTGATGTTGGACCCATGTAGGCGGAACCAATTGTTTAGTTATTGCCTCCCTAGAAAGACATTCGTACAAGTTGTTGTGAGAATTATGAGCAAAGAAAGTCCAATGAACACCTCGTGTGCCTCCGGCCATGACACATCAAACGTTGTAGAAACTGTGTCAGCAACGTTTTTTAATCCCTTCAGTGGCGACATGGTATGCGGAATAAATAGTGGAATCAACGGAAGAGGAAGCAATATGCGACATATGTTTCAAGGACAAAAGAGGTAAGAAAAAATAATCTACTTTCCCTAACAGAAATCAGTTTTTGCCACGATATCTAGAAGTTTCTACGAACTAAAAAGGCTTTTAGAGTCTTATAAATGATAGAATATATATCCCAGCCCCCAGAATGGTTCAGTTTGATACCAAACGTTGATGTCACATTATATTGAATGAATTAATGGAACATCTACGAGCATTAGCCTCAGTTTTAGAAATATTCAATCTTTTTGTTCTCGAGATTTTTTCACTACTAAGTTGGCAGGTTCAGATATTTTCTGACCTCTGAGGCGCAGGCTCGGCGGCATGAAGCGAACTAAAAGTGTTCTACAAAGGTGCTGATGCTGATGAAACCTTCATTTTGGCGTTCCGAGGAAAACCAATTAATTAGAGTGGCTGATGAGATTATGTGTGGTAATAATCCAATATTATTTTTCATCCAAATGGATTTTCTACAGCTTTACCACTTCTTATCTAGTGAAAACATAATTATTCCATCTAAGCCATTTGAATAAAAGCATCTTCTAAGACATGTGCATGTACAGGATCATGAGAGTTTTGTTGTATTTTCTGACACATTACCCGGGCAAGCTAGAAACTACAATCATCGATCTATTGATTTCAATCAAATGATAATCAACAGTATTTAACTCCAGGCATAGGCATAGGCACCACGCGATATACCCATATCGCTATTCACTTATGTCAGAACAAAGCAAACGCGACCTCAAAAATATCAAACGGTACCATAAATATGACAGCATGCCTCATACTGTTGAATTCCCAAAATGCGGAAAGTAAAGAATGGTTTGAAAACAGCGAATTTACTTTCTCTTACTCCAGCCTTAAAACACCAATGAGAGGTAGAATAATCATTCTAAGCCCCTCCCTTCCTCAAGGGCATAGCACACCGTGGTTATGGAAGTCAAAGGCCCTCTTAAGACTGCGCGCATCCAAGGAATGGAGCCGACCACCCCAATATTAGGAAAGTAAGACTGCCCAATCCAGGTCTACTGTAATCTATGAACCAATATAATATAACGCAATCCTGCTTCGTTCCCCAAAGTGATCATGTGTATAGCCTAGTTAATAGCCTGGTGTCGGGGTAAACGAATCCTGTTATCGCTGGTAAAAATGCAAACTGTCCAACCAGTCTAGCATTTGATCCTTGATATCGTTGTTTGTTCCGGGTCAGGTACTCAGCTTCGTGGTTCAGGGGTCAAAACACGGTCATTAAACTGGAGATGAGGTTGAAAATTTGAGCCCAGAGCATCAGGCCTCGAGACCCGACAACATCTTCAGGAACTCAGGTAGAAGAGAGAGGTGGCAGTGGTGTCATCTTTCACGGGACATATCGTTTGCTTACTAGTGGCATGTCACCAACAGATTTCTACCAAACATCAATAAGCAAACATTTGGGCACATATGTGAACATGCAAAAGCATAATAATGGCTAAAGGCTAAAAATAAAAATAACTAAAACGAGCGTTACAAGACCCAAGTAAAACTTTATTTTGGATCCATTCCACTTCCAGCTTGGATAAATCAATGATGTTACATTCCCACATATCATAGATACTTATTTAAAAGCCAGGTGTGATTTGAACATATTAAAAGCATAAATAAAAGGTAGAAGCTGGCTGTGGCCAAAACCTTGTCTGCACATCTGGGTATCTGACACAGAAACCCCGAGACGACCATGTCCACACGGTCGCATGGCTCAACGAAAAACCGCAGCTTCCAGCATGATAAGGTCGTGCTGAACTCTTCTTGCAGCGAGAAACTGGATGCCCAAATGTTGAAGGCGCGAACGAAAAGTCAAAGAGACGCATGGCTGTTAACATGGTCTGGGCGAACGGAGTTTCCCTCTGACTCGATGGTGACTCAGAAGAGGTGTCATCTGAGTTAGGGCAGGGAAAGTGGAAGGGGGGGTGAACTGGCATCCGCCGTGTCTGTGGTAAGAATGCCATTTCAGCAGAATCAAGTCAACGGAATCAAGTCAAGTCCATCGATGGGTAGCGGTTGAACCAGGGGAAGGTAGAAGAGCCGGGCAGCACGACATCAGTCAAACTGATCACGCAAGGCACGAACGCCGCCAATGGGAAAAAGGTGAAGGGGCCAGTCAATCTTCAACCTACTGCAGATAAGAAACACTACCCTCTACAACGCAAAACAAATGTAAAAGAGGGGAAACAAAATTCAGCTAAAGCATGTTGGAGGACATATTTACATTTTGGTCGACCGAAACATCACTGATTAACCTGTCAGCCATGTTTCCCAGAGCGCTTCAAGACGGCTCGACTTATGCCATTATGCTTCTCGTGTGGTAGCACATAAACCTCTCCGCTCTCTGATTGGTCCATCGGCAATCACGTGCTCACATCCTGGCTCGCACTGGTGAGCACGCTTGGTGTCACGACTATTGTCAGCAATCACGAATATGTCCATATGACCATTGTCAGCAATCACAAACATGTCTCCTACCAGCGTCTCCGACACTCTGTGGCTCGCGCTGAGTTTTCGTGGCGAATCTATCTGTGCCCTCCTTGCTACTCCGGCCCCCTGATCTGTCCAGCTTCTCTCTGCTTCTGCACCAGACAGAAGTAGCCGGCAGTCCATCGAAGAGTGATAAATTTTCCATTACCAATTTGGAGGCACTGGCCGATCATGTTTTGGGAAACGAAATCGATCCACAAACTGTAAGGCTTTGTACAATATTCAAGCAAAAGACGAATGGAAGCAACTTATCAAGTCAGAACCTAGCTGGATTTCTGTGCTCATCCATAATCCAAAGCGTACAACCGCATTTTCGCAGACATCTCACACATCATTTATCAGGATTCTTCGACGCAAAGCCATCCAGGGCTGGTCACCCTAGTGGTGTTTTGACACATCATTGATACATCAGAGCTTTGAAGAACCAAACATACATGCGTGCATCCGCAGATCATTCTTTCTTTGTTTTTTCCTGAAAATTTTATTCTCCATACGACAACAAAGGTACATCAAATCCTTTCACCGCGATTCTGTTCTGATATCAGCACCGCTAAGATCTAACCCTCACCCTACTGGGGAAGGGAGCAATTCCAGCCCCTCCATATTTGGTTCGAAATTATGGGAAAATAGTTCCAGGTTTCAAAGCTCTTGGCTTGATGATATCTTACCTCCGGCGCTTATGACATGCGCCAGTGATCTGAGGTAGCCTCTGGTGATATCAAGTGACCTTGGAAACCCCATGCCTATGTGCCCGGCCGTATAATGAGATTATGACATGCCCTTTGGCCTAATGTCTTCAAAAACTGTGAAGGACCTACCTTGGATATTTTGCTTCATGTCTGGCCATTTAGGCTCGATCAGGATCATTACCTGACGCGGCCCAATCACATAAAATCATTTAAATTATCGACAGTCGGCCACCAAGCCGCTAATAACCTTAATGACTTCTTGGCAAATGCTGGTCCAAGGCCAGCAATCATACGGAAGGTCAAACAACGTCACTGACCTTGAATGATCTTTAACAGCGTAATCTGAATTTTGTTTGCGTGCTTTTACATTAGTTCCCAAGCACATGAGCGATCCTCCGCTGGCTCTTTGACCTTTGAATTTTCATGGTCAGTGAACATAAAATGACCCCATTTTGACATGGATCAGTACATAAAGAAATATTCAAGCACATCAATGTCGCTTTGATGATGATGCCGTTATGCACGTGCGGAGGCAGTGAAAACTAGTTAGATCAGTGGGCTACAAAGTTCATCTGCTGATCTATAAATAATTTGTAATATAAATAATTTGTGCATACCATTACACATGCATAATATTGGGAATGTTTAAATACACGCCTCTGTGATGTTCTTTTACTAAATTTAGACACAAAAGCGCACTATGAACTGAGTTTGATGTGATTTTGGGGTGCTTGAGTGATATATGTGATCTTTTAAGGCCAGCAATTGACCCAAGGTAAAACATTACATACCTACCAATAGAAAGTTAAGGTTTGAGGAAACATTTTATAACCTACAGTGTCTTAATTTCCCATTTTTCTCTCATATATTAGTTTAGTTAACCTCAGTTTCTGCAGCTCGTTTCTTAGCTTACTTTTTCAGTTTCCATACATCTAAAAGTGGAGGGAGTGAATCAACCCCCTCCCACGTGGGTTAGAGTATAAGATCCCTCCGGTAGGGTGAATGTATCCTTCACTTTATGCCCAACTGACAACGTGATCACGTTCAAGTGATGCATAATGTAGCAAGTGCAAGAGCAGTGCCAAAGGTCTGCTCAGATAGAGCACACGTAAACACATGAATCAAAGGGCCTTGAAACTGGCACGGGAGAAAGAAAAGGAGCTGCGTTGGCCCTTAGCGTAAACATCTTTAGAAGATACTGACATTAAAACGTGACGGAAGCGGCAGGAGGGAGCACTTCTATGCTGCCTTCATTGCACATCAAGCAGAAAAGGCATATATACAGCGAATGGCAGGAAAAACGAACAATGATATTTGTTTACCGTTCGTCCCCACTGAAGAGGTTAGAGCAGTATCGGAAGCAACTTCAGCTATCCAAAGTGTCAGAAGTAGCGGAAGCGGTTTCAACAGTTTTGTAATGGCGCCCACGTCTGCAGAATAGAATTTCGCCATTCCTTTTTCATCATGGCGCAGCAGCAATTAGGAGCGCTCTCACAATGCGATAACAATATTGACAGAAACCTGGGGACAGCAGTGAATCAATCGCATCATATCTCCGCGCAGAATACTACAGTTCCCCCGTTCCCCGGTTGCGTGAGTGCCAACATGATACGTCTATTATCAACATGACTGTCTAATTACGGTGACATCACCATCCCATTATTTCGACCATTACTCAACCACCATACGCGGAGTGACAGTAGTGACAAACGCAGTAGTTTAATGAATTACCACAATTTGATGAGGACAGTGAAAAGAAAACAAAGCAGAAAAGAAAGAAAACGACACAGAAAGAAAACAAGATAAGAAAACAGGGGCCGGGGTGGCCTAGTGGCTTCGTTGCCAGTCTTCGGATCGGATAGCATGGATTAACGTGGGTTCAATTCCCACGGCGGGAAACCGTCTTCCGTGTCCGATCTGACCCGGTGGAGAGGATCCTTAAACACCCACGCCAATACTCCCTGTAATTGGGCAAGTGTGCCTGTTGGGAGTGGCCCTAATAAAAACAAAATAAAAACAAATATTGATCGCGCCATGGACAGGGCCTCAGAAAACTGCTTCAAAAGCGGGATTCATAAAGGCACCGAGTTCCATATGAGATCGATCGTTATACAACTGTTTTGACGGTAGGCTTCATAAAGGCACCCAGCTCCATGAGATCGATCCTCAGAAGACTGCTTCAACGATGGGATTCATAAAGCCATCTAACTCCATGGGATCGATCCTCGAGATTCAACATAATTACAGATGGATGAAACATAAACGCAACTTTGTGGCTTTACGACACACAGACTGCTGAGGTCATATGGCTTTGCATTTGTATCTATTCAGCTAGATCAACAACAGGTATCTGGCCCAATTACAGCTAAAGTCATGCAAATACCTTACTTAAAGGTCGTTCAAGAGGATTCCCCACGCCCGAGTGACGCACAGGGCGGAAGGAAACCTTACCATGGGCCGTGTCAAACTGCTCTAACAGCACCGCCCGCTTACGAATTTGAGAATACACGATGATCAAGTTTGTCCAAAATGCAATAAATAAGCATTTTGTCTTCGATTCTGGGCCTCTTTTTGCGAAAATTTGGATCTTTAATCATTTAATTTTCCCATGTTATATGCTACGAGGTGTGACGTCACATCCGATATCTGCGCTGGCTGTTGGAGGGGGCTGAAAGTCATGGACAAAGAAGAAAACACTAGATGAGTATTTACGACGACATATCTCCTATTGTTGGTAAAGTTACCCAATGACTAAAAATATAAGGTAGAGCACATTCAAAACAGCAAAAGTATGACTTAAAACAGCATGAACAGTTCATTCGACGAATAATATTCTAAAGCATACGGATGACGTTAAAAGTTTTTGTTAGTTTTACGCTACGAAAAAATTATGTCTAGCTTCCCAATGTCAGTTCGTGTCTATGATAAGATCTGCAAATATATAAGAAATACGCTATCAAATCTCAAAGTTACCGTGATCACACTTGAACACGGCTCCAATATTCAAATAAATGAAGCGCCCCAGAGATTATGCCATGATGGGATCACGCGTTTTTTTAGGGATCAGCCAGCTCATTGATACATTTACAAGTTTTCTAATTTTTCAGAGATTATTCACTTCCATCATTCACCACTAAAACGACGCTGTGTACTTAAGTTCCAGATGCTATTTATAGAAGTTCTAGCTATTCAAATACAGACATGGGTAATGTTATGCCATATTCAGAGTCAGCCAAATCCCGCCCGGCGATCCCAGCTGTATCCTAGTGGGCGGGGCCGTTGAGGATCATCCATGATTTCCGCACGTGAGCGGATTGAGGTAGGCCTGGAACGCACATCACGCGGCACCTCAACCACTCGATCCCCCAGTTCCATCCATTTCCCCGTGTGCAGCGAAATGACGTCTTCGACCCGCAGCTGCTGGAGCCATCTACCATCCAGGTAAGGAAATACACTAGGCTTGGAGACATGCAGGTGCGGGACCTGTACTGAAATGATTTTCCCAAGCATCCCTTAGGTAAGAGACTACAATATCATCTATCTGCACTTGTCCTGAAAATGGCATAAACAAAACACATTACAGTCATGCCACCATGAGCTCCAGAACGTTATCTTCCTGCTCTCTACATTACGATCTGTCACAATCGATGATGAAGCTTACTGTATCATCTTGGTTCAGAGAGGCATGAGAGAACTCACTTCGCGACATGTCCGCACTAGATAAATGCACTGGGTTCACTGGGTGCACAGGGTTCATAAGAGATGTTGACCAGTTGCAAGCTGCAAACAGAGGAGATGCGCATCTGTGGTTATTCTTGCCCAACCTTGAAATACTTCTTGCGCAACTGTCCTAGAGGAGGCTCAAATCTTTGAAGTCATTCAATATATTTGTATGCAGTTATTTGAACAAGGGGTAACAAAGCCGCTTTTCTCGGGAATTGCTGAAACAAGCATGCAGAACTCCAATAAAGTACAGTTCAAACGCCGACGGCTTCGGCGCCGACAGACCAGTGAGCACTGGCGGATCCAGTTGAGGCAAAGAAGGGGGTGTGTTCAAAATTGTTTCCTTTAAATCATGTGATAAAAAAGCTGCGTAAGTAAGATCATAGCTTTCCCTCCCTACAACCCTTCTGGATCCACCAGTACTGATAGGAGGCAGCCCAGTGGTAGCCCTACCCGGTTGGGGTGTCCCCGGCGCCGGCGGTGGGCTCCCGAGGGGTGGATCAGGTGGGCCCGATTCACCGGTGACGCCGCTGTCGGGGTCTGCATCCTCGCTAACGGAACCACCAGGTCACCTGTCTTCAGAGAGCGAGGCCTCGCGATCCCGTACAGCTTCAGAAAACGGCGATCTCGCGAAGGAGGTTTGCCCGGTGAGTGGGAATGTGGCTGTTCGCTCTTGTCGAATTGTTGATAATAGGTAAGTGCTCAGAAAATAAACTACGTAGTTCCTCTTATATCACTGTTGCCAAAAATCCGACCTCGTTACATCACTTCTGGTGCCATTAACTATTTTCGATTCCAGAAAAGCGTGCTTTAAGTTCACAGTTCGTGGATAACAAGTATTTATTGGTGATTTTTCTAGGTCAATTTATTGGTAAGTATTTATTGGTGATTTATTCGATAAAAGAAATCTGAAAAAGGTTCGGCAGCAATTTCTGATGCACACAAAACTTCTATGGAATCACGATTTGCCTTCAGCGTTCACACACAAAACTTGCTCTCGTGTACAGCCTTACCAAAATAAATTGATTTCTTTCTCGTAAATGATGATCTCCACTCGCGGAGCAAAAGTGCCACAGAACGCGATAAGCCGGCTCTTTAAGCCTCAGCTCCACAAATCAGCAGCTGGCTACACTCACGATAGGCTTCAATTGTCACTCCTAAAACGACTCAGGTGCGCAGGCCGTCGCCGCCGTGGCGGATCGCTACTCGTGACGTAACCACCTTCACGGCTCGCGCTTCCGCCGTGACGCAACGTGACCCTGACCGTGACGTGCTCCACTAGTTGTAGAAATACGCCGATGATCTGTCACGGGTTCGACGGCACACTCTGACGCAATATCACAGCAGAAGAAAGATCTCACAAGAGGAAGGCAGATCCCGGCGCGGTGCACGTCCGAGGCATATCGAAACCTCCAGCCTTCAACGGTGTAAACTGTCATCGGAACTACCTCAGATCTTACAAACCCCCATCACAGCAGCGGGTCAATGAAGCGAATCACAACACGTCTGTGTCACTGTCAACCAGACACCTGAGAGCTAACCAACAGGTTCTATCTCCGCGGAGACGCGCCTGACGGTGACAGCGCCGCGTCGCCGGCGACTCTGCGTCGACTGACCGGGAGCGTCGCCTTCGACAGGACCGACGCTTTAATGTCGCACTATTATTTCGGGCTGGCGGCCGCCGCAGACGAAGGTCGCAGTGCGTTTGACACTTGGTCACGTGACTGTCGTCGCTAACGCCGGACGGTGTCACGTGACGGCCGCTGACTGTACTGTCACATATGACTGCTGAAGGGAACGCTGTCCGGTGGCGGTTAAATGCCGCCATCGGTCTTGACAGTTATCAGACCCCCTCCTTAAACTTGTCAGTCAGCTAAGAACTTTCTCAACGTGGATAACGTGAAAGTGTGTGAATTTTTGTCATGCATAACACTGTGTACGAACTCTTGGTTGTAAGCATGTAAACCTGACCGTAAGTACGCCCTGATATACGGACGTTCGGTTAAGAGAGCGTCGTCACCACCAGTCAGAAAAGGAGGGGCTAGCACATAAATCGTCAGGTTCCCGCTGACAAGAAACTGCCGAGTAAAAACCAAGCATGCTTAATTCTGCCACTCACTGCTGCCTTTGGCTTATCCTGCCGACCAAATCTCAGTTTTTTTCGATTTTGCTAAGATCAGACAAAATCCGACAAAAGGACAGAAATTGTTGGAGCCAGGTTTCCGCTGGGCCACCGGCAAATACGGCCATGACTTAACACGCGCAGTGGAGGAGCCTTAAAATGTCCCCACCTATTTTTCCAAGGTGGTCGGGGAATTGTTCGGCATCGGAAAACGTTACTCCGCCACATTTGAGAAAATGTATAATCGCGTCGAAGGTCAAAGGTCAAGGTCATTGACCCCAGTATTCCAGTCAGATGACATTATTCAGCATGACGTATGTTATGCTATGACGTCATAGTTAAGGCTAGCCAAGGTCAAGGTCAAGACTGCAGGTCAAATGTCTTATTGAAAAGCCAAAACCTCATTTCCCGCCCTAAGGCTGCTAAAGTGGAAATTATACTATACATTGTTGTGAACATGTCACATTGTTACGTCATAGGTCAGTGACCTTGAATACCTCGACCTAAAAATTTCAGAGAAAATTATGTGGGACCTTTCCTCTATGACTTTAATCCGCTTTTGGTGTATTCCCGGCTTTTTCCGCATAATAACGGCATTTCCCAATAGATCTCCAGCACGGTCCACATTTGACACTTGCGACCTCATTTGATCTTTAAAGTGTTTAGCTAGGTCAATGAAACTTTTTTCATATCGTAGATCATCATAATCACCACACACCACTCGACGGGCGTTTTTTCTAACTCTTTGGTTTGCGAGACCTCATGAGGGTCACTTTAGAACCCCCTCCACTGCGCGTTGACGTCACATCCCTCTCCATTGCGCATGTTAAACATTAGGAAAGCACGAGAACCTCACTCATTTATTTAAGCTGCTTCCCATCCTTCTCTCTCCCTCCCTCTCTCTCTCTCTCTCTCTCTCTCTCTCTCTCTCTCTCTCCCTCCCTCCCTCCCTCCCTCCCTCCCTCCCTCCCTCCCTCCTCTCCTCTTCTCTCCTCTCTCCTCTCCTCTCCTCTCCTCTCCTCTCCTCTCCTCTCCTCTCTCCTCTCCTCTCCTCTCCTCTCCTCTCCTCTCCTCTCCTCTCCTCTCCTCTCCTCTCCTCTCCTCTCCTCTCCTCTCCTCTCCTCTCCTCTCCTCTCCTCTCCTCTCCTCTCCTCTCCTCTCCTCTCCTCTCCTCTCCTCTCCTCTCCTCTCTTCTCCTTTCCTCTACTCCCCTCCCCTCCCCTCCCCCTCTCTCTTTCTCTCTTTCTCTCTCCTTGTACTATTCATCTCCAATTCAAGACAAATATATATCTTTCAAAACGATGACAGACCCAACAGAGCCGCATTCACCTGAATCTGACAGATCATTTATATGCTTCTCTGTAAAAAAAAATAGGTAGACGTAAAAGGAAGATAGACAAAAAATATGCCTGGAAAACTCAAATAATCATTGCAGTTCAAGAAATATACCAATAGTTTGCATTCTTCCCGGTGTTATGACCCCTTCCAGCAGTCACAGGGCTGTATTGCCACACTCTTAGAATACATACCGACTTATTCTGAGAATTAGTGCTAACTGACATATTGTTTACCCCTGTTGAACTTTCAATGGAACTTTGATGCCCACAATGAAAACAGAGACAGCATACTAATATGTTTCATTTTGTTCGATAATGTATCAGCTCCTGGTTTCGTTGCCGACAAAGCGTACCGCGAGCAGTTTTTAATGCTCCAACTGTTCCTCGTCTTTGTTTTGATAAGCCAGCATTACCTAAATGTAACATTCTGAATAATAGCAGCATTGCAAGAACACGGCTGGGTTGTTAGGAATCACACCAAGTATTGCCTAGAATATTGACAGTTTTTTAAGACGAAGAGACCTGTTCGTAACGTCCTTTAGCAATCTAATAAATTCTGTCCTCGAAGCACAATTTCAAGATTTAAAACATCGTCAGACCGGTCAAACCAATAAAAGTGTGCTGAAATTGGGTTCCATGAATATGTCACTCTTAATAAATGGCAGTTGTACTAAAACAGTCTTAGCCTGACATTCATGATTCAGCTTCATATGCCTCCGTTGTCCCCGCAGAATAACTTGATCGAACACCTGCAAGATATGCCAATCTTTGCAGAGGTTTGCAAAAGGTAGGCGCGCGTGATCACGCATCAATGTTGTGAGAATGCTTCACAACATCTAGCAGCCAAACAGAACCGAAACGATACAGAGTGGTGAACATTTCTTACAAAAAGAGAACAGGTGGCTAGAATAGATTATTTTACAGCCAGTCACCATGACAGAATGTTCCATCTGTCATCCCCGGTTGGCGGAATGAGTGCTGATGAAATAGGCTGACGCCCCGCACCGAGCTGCTGTCCCAACAATCAGCCATTCGTAATGGCCAACGACAACCCAGGAGTTTTTACTCGGCAGAACGAATGGATATAAATCACTTCACTTCCGGCTGCAAATCTATAGAAAAACGGATTGGAAAGTAAGTTTTGATAGTTGATGCGCTAGATAGAGAAATATGGAACAACATTCTAACAAATGATAATGCTATTCATCTGTAATGTAAGCACACATGCCCGATACATTTAGGTTATCTTGCCGCTCTGGCTTCGGTCCCGGGTTCGAATCCCGAGAAGGCCACACTGAGCCCCAATATCAGGGAAGTTCAGGATGTCCGCCGAATTGAGGTTTGCACTTTTGCGCGCACTCGGCCAACAGCTGAGTGATCTTACCTTCATCTTGGCCTGAAGGACGGCGTCCACGAAGGCATTGTGGGCCGAAGAACGGCTGGTGGCGGGGAACCGGTAACTCATGATGACCACGTGCTCCGGAAAAGAGCGTTGCACCGGCCAATAAGGACCGTCACAGCTCGCACCGTTTAGTGATTCGTCAACGCAAACAGTTTAAAAGGATCGGACAGGGTGTGGTTAGGAATGCAGGAAGGGCTAGGGGGCGTCAACAGGAGGATGAGGGCTCAATCAGCTTCGTCCTCTGTACGGGGAGTTTGTGTTCAGAAAAGAACGGGACAAATGGGGCGCAATGGAAAGAAATAGTCACGACGGCTGAAAGAAAACACGTGATACGCTGACGGAGGCTGGGATCTCCTCTCGAAGAAGAAAGGTTGCTGCAGCTTTAGTGAGAACTATTCCAGAAGCCGAGCTCTGGTTCGGCAGCGGGCAGCTGGCGATGACGCTGGCGATGATGTTGGGGTTGACGATGTCTCTGAGCTGGCGGAGGATGCTGGAGCAGTGCACGGGGCGCGCTCCTACGGACTGAAGACGTGCGTCCGCACTGTCCCTCCGGCCATCCAGGTGCGCTCTAACGCAGCAGACAGTGTTTGTTGATAGCCAGGCGGCTACCTTGGAAGTAGCAGACACCAGTGGCCGTTTGTTTGTAGAGGGCTGTCACTGAAGCACAACGTGTTCCTACTTCAAAGCAGTCACTCATAACACGTGCAACAGCCCTGCTGCTCGAGTCCTTCAAAATTGGCCTCTGTTTCGATAAACCATCACATGCCAGTCTCGATCGGAAGTGCGCCGATGGCTGGCCAGAGATTTCCTCCGCTACCACCAGTAATGAATGCCAGTTCTTTTGCACTCGGACTCACCGAGCGATTTAATACGGTTGCCTGTTAAGTGTATCCGTAATGAGCAGAGTAATCCTCGGCAGTCGACACCATCTACTGTAAAAGCCTCTGGCCGGCAGACTTCTGCCACTGCACACTTGCTACCAGATTGGTCTCACCTCGCTCGCGTCACTGCAGCATCTGCGACACATCCAGCGGCTTCACCGCCAGCTGCCAGCCGCTCTCATCTGGCAGCCCCACTGACCAGAGCACTGTCGCCCCAGCCTCCGACCCGCGCCGCCCTAGGCACCATGCCACGGTATTTGACCTCCCCACAACGTCCAGCGCACCGGCCAGCAAGCGTCCCTGCATGTGGCCGCCACCCTGGCATCTGCACTCGCGAAATCGTCGCTCTCGACTCGGCAGCGGTTGCCGGGGTGCGTTGAGATGAGCTGGCAGGCGCGCGCACGCGCCACCCTCCAACGCAACACGTGCACACACCAATCACCGTGGGCGCACTTCCGGTAGCGGAGGTGTTACTCCCCCGACCCCTGTGCAATAGCGGGGAGGGAAGGCGTGAGCACGAGCCGTGTCCGAGCCCGGTCTGGCCTGTGGTTGGCGCCTGTGTGGGGTCTCAGCGGCCCGCCGAGAAGGTTGGGCTGTGTCGACGCGGCGGTGCATTGAGGCGGCACAGAACGTGGCGTACTGGAGGAGACAAACTATAGGTCACAGCTGCGCAGGGTGTGTGCCAACTCAGCAGGCGCCGGTCTGCTGCCTTCCCTGGCGGCACGTGGCTCGTGCCAGCCGGCTCCCATTACTGACCGCATTTAAATGTCTGGGTAATGAAACGCTGTGACGATTAGCTTCAAGCCCTGTGTGTATCGAAATTCATGTTCATCATTCGTCTCAGGATTTATATCTTACATGTATCCTTTTTTAACATCAATCATGTCTTACAGTAAAATAGAAGAAAAGGGATGACAACAAAATCAGATCTGCTTAAGAGTCTGCCAGTTTCCTCCGTTCTGCAAGCAGTAAGAACAGCTCGCCCACAAACTGCAGCCAACTAAGTTCAGAAAGCACATGCCGCACAGAAAGTTGCATCTGCCAAGGTACGTTGCCAACATAAATTCATGAGTTCCTGTCGTCGCCTTTGTCGTTAGGTGCAGACACGGGCGACAGAATCCGTCATCAAACGACTTGTGCTCTGTTTGTCAATGCTGGCATACCCTTCAAGTCACTGCCCCGACGAAAGTAGAGCTGAAGTATAACTGCTATTCCAGAGATCGCACGAAATGCACTGTCCTCCGATTACCACTATAGAGGACTGGTAAACAGAGCAGGCTCTGCTATTAGCTTTAGCTTTTCAAGTTCAAATTTTACACAAAACACCAAGCCTTCTAAAATAATCTAGAATACATTCCTCCAAAGAATATCAAAATACCAAAATTGCTGTATATATATATATATATATATATATATATATATATATATATATATATATATATATATATATATATTCTCTATTTCTAACCCCGAAGTGACTTCCATGGGGTCAACAGAATCCAACAGCTTTAATAAGAGGATGGCATCTAGCCACCAACCAGACAATAAAGCTCTTCTTGAAAACATCTGGGAAGTTATGGTGTCATTTCGGGATAACGGGCACCATGTGCCAATCTGGTAGGAACTAACCTAGTTGAAACTACATAGAAATCAATGTTGAAGACTAGAGACCTCCAGCACTAATCCAAACATATTTTTTTCATATGTAGGTCCCTCAATGAAACATTCGAATGCTTTGACAAGTGAGTTTAGGAGAAAAAAGCAGGTGATGAACTTGTCAGAGGTGCAGAAAGTATGCTGGCTGTCACAAACTCAATGCGACGTATGCCTCCTCTGTCACACAAAGCTGGAAATCATAATCGTATACTTGAATACAATTTCTAATATGCTGAATGTCATCTACCTGTCAGTTACTTTTTGCAACAGACAAGGTTCAAGCACCAAGCCATTACCGCATGAAAGTAGTAAACTGTGTTTTCATTTTTAGATCACGTTTATGTTTTTTGAAGGAAAATTTCCAATTATGGATCATTGTTTCCAGTATTGGGATCATAACTATTATTGGCAACTCTGACTGCAGTTTTCCCCAATTACATACATTTCCCTTTTTGAAGAAGTTTCCATTTTTGGAAGGAGTGTTTCCAATTATGGTACATTTCCCCATGATTTAATGTGGCAATTATCATGAAAATAATTATTATTGGGAACTAATATATGAATGGGAGCGCACACCTACACACAATTGGAAGCCCTGATCACGGCCCCCCCCCACTGAACTTCTATCTCACATATCAACAAAAGGGACAAAAATGTCAATGTCAACATAGTATTTGGATCTACCTAAAATGTGTTGGTAAAGTGGACCTTAGGTAACATTTTTATAGACAGATCCAATGCTTAAAATTTGCCCCCAACACCCGATTATCACCTGCTTGGTCGTTCCTTCTTGCAGTAAAAACTCTGAGGCAACTACCCTGCATAGATGTAAAATAATGCATATTGACCTAATAGGTACAGAGGTATTGGAAGTCTCATACCAAAGAAAGATCCAGTGTAGTCAAAATCCTGCTTGAACTCCATGCAGTTCAGGTCCTGTGTGTTGCTTACTACCACTGGTAGTACGCAACACACCCCCAACCAGCGTTTTTCGAAGTATCTTTCTTTCTGAGATTTTCTGAGATGAGAAGGGGGTCTACTAGGCCCCCTCCAGTGCACGTTAGTGCCAGGCCCCTCTCCAGTGTGTGTTTTAACACTTTGTGGAGGATTGCATTGGCACAAATTTGCTATCTGTACAATATTGACATGATAATTTGAGCATGACTTTGGACTCACCTGAATTACTGTTTTGCCAGTCTGTTGCTGGCGCCAACTCTCCCAACTTCCTCCAGCTCCAAATCTACCTAACCAATCTTGATCTAGGGCACAAATAAGGTAAGGCACAAGCAAGCTAAGGAATGAAAAACTAAGTTTGATATGTAAAAGTGCATCAGTCTCAAAGTAGCCTACATTCATCTTAGATTAGCCATGGGCAGCACTATTTATTCCAGCTAGTTTTAGCCTGCACTTATCTCAAATATACCTAATAAATATGCCCTCAAAAGAAGTAGCTTCCCACCTATTTAAAATTTTTTGGCACGCTCTACATCACAAAAACATTTCGAACTTGTCTTGTCGCTATTGCGTAGTTTAAGTAGAATTGCTGCCCAGCTATGTTTATTTCTTTCACTCATTTAGTGCTTTTCTTAGTAACCTTTAGGCGTCCTTAATACTAAATTCAAAGAAATAGGGATCACTAAATCGAAGAGACTCAAACTTTGAATTTTACCTAACCTGACAACATGGACAGAGAAGTACTTGATAACGTATCTGCAATATCTTTAATGTCTTAGATATGCCCATAATCGTGCATTTCTCGAAAAAAATTGACTGTCACATTTCGGGCATCTAGGCGGCAACTTTCTGGCAACTACTAACAATCGGCACCATTGGGCTGCATGTTAAAATCTGGCAACTGTGACAGCAGTTTCCGGGTTTTCTGCAGCGGGGTCCCTCGTTTTAGTAGAAATTGAACACAGTATCAATATTGTATCACTAATGGTACGCTGTGTAATTGAAGAACAGAGTTGCTAAATTAAAATAATTGCTACATGTTTCATTCTGTATTTCGAAAATATGTGGTTTGATTTTGAACCATACAGTCACGATCGCTATTTTGTCTCAGTTATGCACCTCGATTTAGGTAAATGTGTCACAAACTCTAGTAGCCGAGTTGGCAAGTTTCTGCACCTCTGGAACTTGTACTATAATGATATTCGCCAAAATACGGCGACAAATTTTGAGTTAGCATTTTCAAAACTACCTTTTTCCAACCTTGTGGCGGAAGTATCCTGCTGAGTTCTCCATCACATATGAGTATACTACTGGGGCATGAGTAATATCTACCACTGGGGCCGCGCTAAGTTAGATGACTGCCTGTTCGAAACATAATTTTTCATACAAGCGGCGTTATCCGAGGGCGTTATCATGACGTGCAGGATTATAAGCATGTTATATATTTCCGAAAACAACAGAGTGTGACAGGTAAAGTTAATAATTCATGTGCTTTCAGTGTACTGCATTTTCCTAAATTATTACTGGGAAGACAATCTAATCTAATATAATCCAAAAGATCTGTTTTTTTACTGTGAAGGAAACGGGTATTCTTAGGGTTCAATGGGTACATTTTATCAGTCGAAAGAGAAGTCTTGTTTTCTTTGTCGGGTCCTTTGGTCCCTGTGAGGCACAAAAATCAATTTAAGGATCCATCATGACCATAGAATAAAGATACCTCTATTTCATGACCATGACTTAAAAAACACAAACGCTATTTCCGAAAGAAGAACAGGCCTTCAGGTATCCAGAACTAGACAGACACTGGTCCGCAGCAGAAGAAAGGTCGAAGAGCTGGGGATAATGGGGGTGGGGGCTGGGGTCCAAAGACGGTCCCCATTCTTACGTAAAATGCCATGCTACAGCGCTGGTGATATTCATAGTAGTTACTGTAAAGGAAAGAGAGCTTCGGCAACACGAGACTTGGAATCTGGCATCGAGTGAAGTTATTACATAGCTTTACTTGGCTGAGACCACTTGTGTTGCCAAGTAGTGACCCTAAGTCATAAAAATCGTATATTGAAGATAGGGGTACTATGAAACTAAGCAGCATAAAGATATGTAATGCACAGAAAGTATACGTTAAGTCTGAGCACCCTCTGTGTCTTGGTAAGCTCGGCCAAAAATCTAGACAAACGGAACGAAATTTTGATACCAAAAATTTCCGTCTTTAAATAAATTCAACATTCCCAAGCTTTCCTATAACTTCCTTCCATCATTTCAGTTTTGATAATGAGCTAATTATTCATTTCGAGAAGCTATGAAGCCAAATCCTCCACAGTACTGCACTGAATAATACTGGAACCACCCCTTCTGCTACGGGAGCTACCGGCAGCGTTTTGGAAAAACGAATGCGAGTCTATGCTTGGTGAGCCTGGTACAACGGCATGACCCGCGGCGGCCTTGGCTAGTGGAGGAAGCTGCAATGCATCAACGGAGCCAGCCGACCTAAAGCGACAGCGTCCCGGGGCTAATGTGGCAGCCAATCGGAGCCAGGCGGCGCCGGCAGCGGTGGCCAATCAGCGCGTTCCAGCGACGAGGCGGTGGCAGACCGTGGTCTGCCGTCGGCACTAAGGGGGGCACTGGGTATTTTGGATGTTGTTAGTCACCTGCAATCCGAGAAGGGTCCATCAAAAGACAAACTGGTGTAGCTAGAACCAAAAACAGATTATTATAATGCATCAAATAATAGAAATGCAAGTAAAAAAATAATAAAGGTAATGAAATAGGATATATATATATATATATATATATATATATATATATATATAGTAATAAATAATAAAGGCAGTTTTATTCCTAAAAATAGCATACAGATGCCTATTGTTCCCATAAAGAGTACCAAAAACCAGGAGCCCGATTTGATCATTAGTAACAAGTATCAAGGATAACACTCATCTCATTTATCTGAGATAACGATAAAGATCAATACAAATAATTGGCTCAAACCTGCACGTGCACACTTCGCAACTCGTTGTTTTTCTAGAGTGCAATGTCGTTGCAAGTAAAAAAACAGCCTATAGACAGTGTAAATAATGATGCGCTGCAAAGCCTTAGTCCAGCCTATAAGCCTTACGTGGAATCGGTTCCTGCTCCTGCACATACATGTTCAACCGGTTGTCAGAAATGGGTGGTCTTTATCGAGTCGTAAATCTCCTGAAACAATGGAGCGGTAAAATAGTTTCGATACTTAGAGTTAGAAGCTGAACAACTCGTTTAGACCGTTTTTTTCAATTTATTGTTTTGCTCCATTCGCCGAAATACTTAAATTCCCAAAAATGCCAAACTTACTCCGATTTCCCATGATATACGATTTGCTCGTTAGAAAATACTGAAACTACTATTCCTTAAAAGTTAACACAAATACATCTCGCTTCACTTGCAAAACTATAAGCTAGTCCAGGCGTGGACACAAACCCAGTGCTAACCAGGCTCTGCCCTATTTCAATCCAGCTGACCTTAAGTCAACCCAAGCCCGCCTGTCAACTGGTGGGGCTTCAAGTCTACAGTCAGCACATCAGGGTAGCTTATTTTGGTGGGTCTGGGTGGCACGAGCGCTTTGCCCCCGCGTTCGGCTCAATCACCTAACACTTTCCAGCGAGCAAAGCGTCGCGAGTTCGCGCCCAACCAGAGGCAAGATTTAGCATCCTGCCCCAGCCCCTACCCCAGCTGAGCCATCCTGCCCCAGCTCAAGCCTAGTTCGTTTGCTCTCCCTTCGACGCCGCATGGCTCTGTGGCTTGTACTTCGATAAGCCCAAAGTGAAAAAAAACTTTTAACGAGGGAGCTCACAGAAATGTTTTCCGTCTATAGCAAAACTATTAGAATGTGGTCTATTAGAATACACAAGTCATATCCGCGAGCATTAGCCTCCAAATACGAATCGATTTCAAAATTATGACAAAAACTGCACATGAACAGGATTATGTTGACTTGCCTAATCCTTTCTCAGCGCTGTGAAACACTGCACAGTTATCCAAACACACAATCGTACACAATCCTACCCGACTCTTTGATACCCTCCCACAGGTATCCGAGCAAGCAAAGATGGTGCGATCCGACCCTAGACCAGTACTAACTCAAACGTCGTGCTGCTGCCGATGATCGGCGAATGCTCATTTGGCGATGTTTCCTCATCTTCCATGCGATCGATGCTCGGCTACAAATACATCACTCATGGAACTGAACGGGTTGCTATCACTCCTGTGTTTTCGGCTCAGACAAAGGCAAGCCTTTGCGTGCGTTAGAAGCCGATTAGCCCCAAAAGCTGTTGCTGACACCATTGCTTAGATAAGAAGCATTAGCTGTCTCATGCCTAATGCCTACCGGAGGTTGGCGTCATCACGGAAGCATGCAGCAGTATTGTTTGTTCCGCTTTAGACCAGAAAACGGCCGTGCGCCTCATTTGGTACATACATAGTATACATGGTACATACATAGTAAATATGACAAGTGGTATCAATTTTTGAAGTGGTGTTAAAACTGATCATTATCTGCCAAGTTTTGTATTTGTTTATTTGCTGAAGATGACGTGATGTCGAAAGTTCCTATCAATTTGTTACATCCGCAGATCAGGTCCATGATACGAACTGGGGTCATGCTTCACAGCTTGAGCACCGCTGGTCTTAGGGAAATTGACAAGGCTGATACCGCTTTAAGCAAGCGGAGCAATGTTGGCAGCAACATAAAAATTACAAGTTTTGAAGTGCTGTTAAAATTGACCATTATCTGCCAGGTTTTTTATTTATTTTAGTCCTGAATTAATATTATAAGAACAAAGACCTGGAAAGTTGAATCATGAATGCTAAGCTAAAACAGCTGCATAACTTGATGGGTTGTTAACTGGCCTTTCTCCCCGAGTCCTGGATGCACAATACAGAAAATTCACCGTGATTGAAGAGTCGGGCACCGGTCTTCCTCAGCATCTTCATGTAGGTAGGTAATCAATGATTAGGAGAATTCTTGGTCGTAGTGTGAGCCGTGACCTCGAATTGAGTTGATTACAAACACCCTTCAGAAAAAGTTCTTTAAAAAAACTGAATGTTGTGGCAACAATACTTTGGCTACATCTAACCTACGAATAGTAGAATGCTTATGACAGACTTTTGCCATTTATTTCAGGTAGATTGAGGTTGTTGAGGTAGGAAGTTGCCTGAGGACATAAAGCCCGGGGGGTTTCTTATACATCGGAAGTCTTCTGTTAATACCTGGAGCAAGATTTTGAACGATCTCTTATCATTTCAAGCGTTGCGCTGCGAAAGCAGCTTCCATTTCTAACGACGAATCCACGTGGAGCCGGCTCTTGGACCATGATGGTAATCAAATCAAGAGTGTGAAAATCCTTTGCAAACATGTTTTATACAATCCCAAAATATAAAGTCAAAAGACAATGATACAACTACTTCAGTTCAAACTCCTAATCAGGCGAGAACTCCACGTGCTGCTGCCCTCAGTCGTATACGGTGACACACAACGTCTTCATTTCTCAATTTATAATCCCTTAATTTTATAACCTTATAATTAAATTTCCTGTAAAAATAGTTTTCCCCCGGTGTGTATCAGGATCCAAAAAAGTATTTCTGGGATGAGACAAACGCACAGTGGAGTGAGATAAAACCAGGGGCATACCTGTGTACATTTTCGGAGATGCAGGTGCATTCCCGAATGTAACATTTAGCGCACTCAGCCCTCTGCTGCAGCCTCAGTGTTCTCTCAGAAGCCCGCTGAAATATCCCTGGCATCTCTTGAAACGATGTTTCTCACCCCCACCCCCATTTCCACCAGAACGCAAGCAGTAGTGGTCCAGACCTTCTAACCCGCCAAAAACATGACCTTCTACCGAATTTTGCACCCCTAAAGCTATTTAGAAAGTTACACCCCGAATGAGAAACCCGTTTCACGCCGCCTTCCCTTTCCTTATCTCGCACTCGCACGATGTATGGACATCGCCAATGCCAGGGAACTCGCCCCCCCTCCCATATCTGTATAAACTTTCTTATCTCAGCAGAATTCCGAAAAAAATAAAATTTTGTATGGGGAGTATGACGGAGGCGTACGAGGAACTGAGATGGAAAGAGTTTTTAAACCTGGAAGGTGCAGTTTCCTGTCATCGGAGAGACAACCTTTCACTGGTATCCCCCCACTTTTTGTCCCTGGTGACGTCTTGGTTCGTTGGAAATACTTCTAAACATCAGCTCTAGCAACATACTTCAAAACATTAAAACGTTGGAGAACGATAACAAAGTCGGTGGAGCAAGAAAAGAAGGCCACAGGAACTTAAAAGCGACCACAAAGAAAGTCAAATCTGAAGAATATTGCAGGCAATTACAACGACCTATTAGGTGTGTACTCGTGTACAAAATAAATCTGGAAACTTGGTGTTTTTAACATACAGGGGCAGCTCCTGGAATAGGAAAAATAAGGGCATTTCCTCAAAATCTTTCGATTTTTCCGGCTTTCTAGATTTTGCGTGCAATTTTGCGACCTTGTTGTCCTCCTCCCTCAATTTGCGGCCAAGCCCCGGCACTGTAAACAGGCGCAATGGTCGTAACTGACGATACATTACACTTGTCGGTCGACTTGATGCAAAGTACCATTTATGTATGTTTATTTGTGTTTGAACATTGACATTCATGTCCAGTGGATATCGACAAAGTTCCTGCTTGGGAAAACCAGTTCAGAAAGAAAACAGTAAAACTCGTTTCAAGAGGAAGACAAACTTTAATCGACACATCCACAAGTATCACCTTTAGAGGATACACCGGACTTGCAAATATTTTCCCAATCCGTTTCACCTTTTTATGTATCTATTACATTTATATGGAAGTAAGGAGGTGACCTATATGAATGGGAATGTGTATAAAATGAGGTAAGAAGTCATACAATGAGTGTTGAAGATTTCTTTTCTAACCAGGGGAGAGGGTCCCGGATGAAGAAGCACTCAGTGGGCAATACAAAGCCTACACAAATCTTATGGGAGAACTAAGATCCAGGGAGTCCCACTGAATTCCCTCAGGGGAACCCCAACCACCCGAAACCTCAATCCATGCAATTTGTGTACTAAGACATGTTTTTTTATCGAGTTACTTATTATAAACGGCTGACTAGGACCACATTACATCACAACTTCGTACACATTTCACATAAATTCGTCGGACCGAATGCTCATTTACCACTCTAACCTTGACCGGATTCCTGATTCAAGATTTACGAGAAGAAGTCCAGCATTCCGTGGTCGGGACACGTCAGGGGGATCCACAGTGCTAACTACAGCAGTCTTCACCGGCTGCCTAATTCTGCGTAGCCAAGCGACGTTGTATTCTTTGGCGATGCACCACGCTCTGCACACCACCGAATCACTGGTATCAGTTGCCGACGTGGACTGCTGCTACATTTCAATCACTGACAAGTCAAGTCATTGGGGTTTTCCAGGACGTCATATTCAAATGCGGCGGTCCACAGGTATCGGCTATGACAAACAAACAAACAACGCGTCGGTCTGTGGAAAGTTGAATTGTTTATGTTTTCTATCTGGAGCATGATTCCAGCACTGTGATGGCAAATAAGTCCGGAAACTTGGCTGCCACTTTTTCCAGTGGTGAAGACTTCATTGTTTTTCACCGGTGGGTGTTTGTGCATTGGCCTTAATTTTAAGTGAGTACTGACAACATTCCTCCTTGGGCGAACCAGCTCGGGAAGGAAAACGTTATAACTCATTTAGAAAATTATAAAGTTTAGCCCACACATTCACAAGTATCACCTCTGGTGAAACTTTGGACTTGTAAATATGTGTCCAGTCCGTCTACTCACAACTCATTTGCTGGTATGAAATTTGGAAAAGTACAATAGCAGCGAACAGACAGCCATATTGTATCGGTGCGTTCAGCACAGTGTGTTTTTGAGTGCGCTGGACATCATCATCATAATTAGTGGTTTAAGGCGCGCCAAATCGACTTAGAAACAGTGCATTTTTTTTCAAATATGTACTGGAGATTACAGAAAAAGGGCACCGTGGCGGCTTCAAGAGGCATATTTCAGCAGTCGAAAGGGAAATCTTGTTTTTTAATCAAGTTAGTTTTTTCCGCTTTGCACAGAAAACCTAGCTCGGATAGAAAACCGGCCTTCAGCCAAGAACAAAATATCTCTCACCGAGCTGGGAACATTTATTCGGCTCTTTAGGACTAGAAGGGTCGTACATTCCCAGAAGAACATAAGAAGGGCTTAAGTCCATTAGGAGATGCTTTGAATGAAAAATAGTCCCCAGTTAGTATGCAAAGAACCCTGATCAGAATCACCCAAAAACTTTTCATACATCGCGCCCCGTCGAGGACCCAGCGGGCCTGACTCTCTCTTGTCCGATAAAGCGCTTACACTTTGATAAACTTTAAATAAAAAGTAATACTCAGATGATTGCTTTAACTAGCAACAGTGTGATATAAATCAGCAGCTGAGGCCGTCATAAATCCCATTACTTAGGTACTGCCTCCGACAGTGTAGTGGGATGTAGCAGTTAGGTAAGATCCGTCACTAACTGGCACGCCAGGCATTTAACGGAGTGGCGCAACGAAGTACTACCTCCGACAGTGTAGTGGGATGTAGCAGTTAGGTTAGATCCGTCACTAACTGGCACGCCAGGCATCTAACGGAGTGGCGAAACGTATCTATCTGGTAGGGCATAGCATGCTTGGGTAAATACAGACCCCGGATATATTTATCTGACCAGCATTGCATAAACCCCAGTTGACTGACACAGACAAACATTACGTGATGAGAAAGATCGTGATTTACAATTCAGTAAGCAAAAACATTGCCAACAACCCTTAAATAAGCATGCCTCAATGTCTCATGCGACTTGTTTTCAACGCGGAGACTTCTGAGAAGTTGACGTGAATGAAGGGCTTTTCCAATGTGTCATCAAATGTCCTCTACGAGAGACCAGAAAGTACAGCTCCAGCTCTGAGAGATGCCTGAACTCGGTCCCCAGTGCCGCCGGAAATTCTCGCAGAGACAGATCAAGTGTCACTACCAACACCACAAACTGGTCCTTCTCAAGGTGAAACAGCAGCCCTGCGATAACTGCAAAAGTAACGGGCCGAAACTCTGAGCACCAGCCGATACACGACAGACAACCTAGCACTGGTGCGCCGGGCCGTCGCCATTGAATTCTTCCTGGGGGGGGGGGGTGGACCTCGGATTGGCGATGACCGGTGGGGTGAAAAATTCTATGAACTTAGGCTGCATATGAAATACTAATGACGATGCACTTCACTAACACATTTATGTAGATTTACGCCGGTAACAAGGATAAGATGCAAAACAATTAGGTCGAGGTTCGAATTGGTTTGAGGGGACGTCCCCCCTGATTTGCGAGTTGGGGAAGTGTCCCCTGTCTCCGCACTTTCGGTGCCTATGCATGTCATCACAGCAGATGTCTCACGTAAAAAAAAATTACACACTTAGACTTAAGAAGAACACAATCAATATCAATCAGAAAGAACACAATCTTAGACTTAGATAAGTCTGGGGCCGATACATCCCCAAATCTGACGGAACTCACATAAGTTTACAGAATTGCATAATAGGGAATGGATTTAGTACAAAAAACTGAGGTGTTGCTGACCCACTCAAAGACGTGTTTTCCGGAAGAAAAACGATTATCCAGTCCAGGGATGAAAATCCAGCGCATTCCCAGACCGACTCAGCCCGCCACAAACAAGCTGTAGTACATGCCACTGAAGTGCACCTGTGGTTAGCCGACACCGACGCTACATTGTTTCTTCTTCTTTTTTCTTGCAAAGACAGAGTAAAGGGAATCCCATACCTTTACTATTGGGATTGAACTGAGGTAGCCATGTGATAGAAAATATCTAAAAACGCCAGGAACGAAGCTTCATTTGTTCCGGATCACCACATTTACAGTGGAATAGCGTGTGTTTAGAGGTGGGCGTGGCCCCGCCCGGGTCTTCGCCATTGCCTGGTGTCCTCCACCAGCCGGTGAGCCCATAGGAGACGAGGCTTGGTATCCGCGCGCTTCAAGTAATAGGTACGCTCGTGAAACGCTGTTACTCTGTAAGAGTGTGAGTTCTGAGGGAAAGGAATCATGAAACCAGGATTTTTCCGGTAGCCCTGCATGACTGATAGGAAGCCAAATCTTATAGAAGCGTGATATTATCTTTAAACTGAAAAGACCCCACGTCTACAATCGGGGTATTTCTAGATATTTAAAATTATTGCATCTACTATAAGTGACATAAACAAGAAAAGCATGTTGGTGATATGGTGAAAATACACGAAATTAGGCATCAAACTACATTCTAATGGCAAAAATATGAATACATAAGCGTTTGCCTCATGATTTCGCACAGAGCCTGTCACAAATGCAAAAATACGTAACCTTTCTAGATAGTCAAATTCAGAGTTGTCATAAAAGAAGGGTGCGTTCACCTAGCCTGAGAAAGCGGATCAAGCTGGGATTACGGAAAACCAGTTAGCCGTGCCGTCTGGCAGGTTGGTGTTCGTATCGAGAAAATAACGAGTCAGACGTGTTATCTTCTCGGGAGCCGGCGCCGTGCAAGTAGGTGGAGAGCGCGTGGGCGTCCGCGCTGGCCGTACCTGCCACGCCAGGGCAGTAGGGTGGGTAGTCAGGCCCTGTCTGCCACGGTGGGGGTAGTCAGGGCTTGTCTGCCACGTCAGGGCAGGGGTGGGTAGCCGGCCCTGTCTGCCACGTCAGGGCAGTGGGTGGAGTCAGGGCTTGTCGCCACGTTAGGCAGTAGGATGGGTAGTCAGGGCTTGTCTGCCACGTCAGGGCAGTAGGGTGGGTAGTCAGGGCTTGTCTGCCACGTCAGGGCAGTGGGGTGGGTAGTCAGGGCTTGTCCCACGTCAGGGCAGTAGGGTGGGTAGTCAGGGCTTGTCTGCCACGTCAGGGCAGTGGGGTGGGTAGCCAGGCCCTGTCTGCCACGTCAGGTCAATAGGGTGGGTGTCAGATCTACGGTCAGACCATGTCTACTGGTTATATTTTGGCTTAGGGATGCGCCAGCCTTCGTGGTCACACAGAGCCCACAAGTCACGTTTACCATACTGGGGCAGTACGGTGGGTACCCAGAACCTGTTGCGTAACGACATAATGTATTTACAGTGTGGGGGGGCAGGATATTCCTTAAAGCAATGTATTAGTGTGGAGGCTCTGCTCAAAGTAAAAGTATTGCAGAGCTTACAGAGTTGTGGCTCTCACCCCCTCTCCAGCATCGCCGCTGCAAGGGTGCATACATACAGAGCGGATCTGCTGAGCAATCAGTCCATCGGTGAACCGGTTTCGGTCCGTGTTTGACAGGCCACCTGTCCCACTGCGATGGCCTGACCGACAGTGCTGCTCGGCCAGGCGGAGTGTCCTACTGTGATGGCCAGACGGAGACAGGCTGACTGTCCCACTGTGGTGGCCTGACCGACAGGCCTACTGTCCCACTGTGATGGCCTGACCGACAGCGCAGCTCGACAGGCCGACTGTCTCACTGTGATGGCCTGACCGACAACGCAGCTCGACAGGCCACTGTCCCACTGTGATGGCCTGACCGACAACGCAGCTCGACAGGCGGACTGTCTCACTGCGATGGCCTGACCGACAGGCCTACTGTCCCACTGCGATGGCCTACCGACAACGCAGCTCGACAGGCCTACTGTCCCACTGCGATGGCCTGACCGACAACGCAGCTCGACAGGCCGACTGTCCCACTGTGGTGGCCTACCGACAGGCCTACGTCCCACTGCATGGCCTGACCGACAACGCAGCTCGACAGGCCGACTGTCCCACCGTGGTGGCCTGACCGACAGGCCACTGTCCCACTGCGATGGCCTGACCGACAACGCAGCTCGACAGGCCGACTGTCTCTCTGCGATGGCCTGACCGATAGCGCAGCTCGACAGGCCTACTGTCCCACTGCGATGGCCTGACCGACAACGCAGCTCGACAGGCCGACTGTCTCTCTGCGATGGCCTGACCGATAGCAGCCGACAGGCCACGTCCCACGCATGGCCTACCGACAAGCAGCTCGACAGGCCGACGTCCCACTGTGGTGGCCGACCGACAGGCCACTGTCCCACTGCGATGGCCTGACCGACAGCGCAGCTCGACAGGCCTACTGTCCCACTGCGATGGCCCGACCGACAACGCAGCTCGACAGGCCGACTGTCCTCCATGGCCTGACCGATAGCGCAGCTCGACAGGCCACTGTCCCACTGTGGTGGCCTGACCGACAGGCCTACTGTCCTACTGTGATGGCCTACCGACAACGCAGCTCGACAGGCCGACGTCCCACTTGGTGGCCTGACCGACAGGCCACTGTCCTACTGCGATGGCCTGACCGACAACGCAGCTCGACAGGCCTACTGTCCCACTGCGATGGCCCGACCGACAACGCAGCTCGACAGGCGGACTGTCTCACTGCGATGGCCTGACCGACAACGCAGCTCGACAGGCCGACTGTCCCACTGTGGTGGCCTGACCGACAGGCCTACTGTCCCACTGTGATGGCCTGACCGACAGCGCAGCTCGACAGGCCGACTGTCTCTCTGCGATGGCCTGACCGATAGCGCAGCTCGACGGCCCACTGTTCCACTGTGGTGGCCTGACCGACAGGCCCACTGTCCCACCGTGATGGCCTGACCGACAACGCAGCTCGACAGGCCGACTGTCCCACTGTGGTGGCCTGACCGACAGGCCTACTGTCCTACTGCGATGGCCTACCGACAACGCAGCTCGACAGGCCGACTGTCCCACTGTGGTGGCCTGACCGACAGGCCTACTGTCCCACTGTGATGGCCTGACCGACAGCGCAGCTCGACAGACCGACAGTCTCACTGCAATGGTCTGACCGACAGCGCAGCTCGACAGGCCGACTTTCTCACTGCGATGGCCTGACCGACAGCGGAGCTCGACAGGCCGACTGTCCCACTGTGGTGACCGGACTGACAACGTCGCTCGGCCGTCACACAGGACACAAGGCAGAAGTGAGACCAGGCACATGAAACCGCAGCAAGGCCATGCAACTCAATACTAGCACGGGTTAATCCAAGAAGGCTGGCACTTCTTCAGTTGTGATTGTTTTTTTAACGTTGCGGTTTTTCAACCCGGTAGCTCAGGGCCGCACCGATTCCTGTGGGGTGGAACTGCCTTTGCAAACGTTATGACAGGCTTGTTTTGCCCGCACTCATTACATGGTAGTGTACGACAGAGATTATGGGGATGATTCCCCACAGCATTGGGTATATATCGTCCATGTGCTTTGTGGGACGTTAAACTTTGACTTCTAAATCACACATTCATTGAGGGAGTTGCTCGTTCGGGTGGTGGGGTCGGGGTTTCCGTGACAAGTCCCTTGATGACTTTAGTGAGACTCCGATTACGACAGTCAAACTGAGAACAACTTGGACAAAATTTATAAAAGATATATATATATATATATATATATATACGTAAGGTATGTTACATTGGTATGACTACCACATCTCTCAGCAGACGACTCACCATGCACCTACAGGAAGAATCACCTAAACGACACATGCAGGAGTACCACAACACAGATATCACACGAAACATATTGACAGAAAACACCACAGTCCTAGCACAGTGCACTGATCATCGCAGACTCACGACACTAGAAACACTGTACATCCGAGACACGTCACCCATCATCAACATCCACACCAAACAACTCACAGATCTTCCCCTATATGATAGGAACATTCGGTGAATGTTTAGGCAGCATTTTAAGTGTATTGTATTCGTGTTATTTGTGATATGTGATGTGTTAGACGTGATTGGGGTGTTTGCTTGGTATTTTTGTGATGAAGGATTATTTGTCGATATGATGTGCGCTTTCATATTAGGATTCAAAAATTCAAACTGATTAATACTTTTAAAGAGCGTCGATTTTGCGTGTGATCATGCCATAAGCTTGGTGAAATATTACTATTTGAAACTTAAACCTATTTTATGTCCTTTGCCTACGACTTTGCACAAACATACCGAAAATAACATTAAACTTATTCGTAACATCAAATCTAAATCTAAAAAAACTTTCTGCGGCTCAACAAGCAATTGTATTTAACGAACAATGCAATATATATATATATATATATATATATATATATATATATATATAAATTTGGCAGGATAAAGGGCATCTCAAGATAAAAGTAGAGCGTGCTAAAATTGTTAGTAACTGTTGCTGCCTGATCCTTGATTTCTCTTCCTCTGCTCCAGCCATCACTTACCTTCCTGAAAGAGGTGATATTGCGCACCCTCTGTACTAACCTTCGTCTGCCTTCCAAAGACGTGATATTATACGCCAGTATCTAGGAGAGCACGGAGGAGAGACGCAAGATTTAAGGGGGACGATAAGAACAAAGTGTATTTAGAAACCGGTGTTCGGAGTAGTGACAGGTCGATTTCATCCTACCTCGCTGAGGCTCATATCGCTTAATCACTAAGTCACACTTTCCCCTGTCGCCCTCCATCCTCTTGTTACTGCCATAAGGGCTATCCCAAGGTTGTCACAAGGGCAATTAATGGATTTAGAGTCGAGACTGGTTTCCAACCAACTCTTTACAGCCGCGCCTGCGTCTCGGCTATAAACAGTGTGTAACTGTAAGAGGGATATGACACCGTTATACTGGGATTTGAGCTAAGATAGCCCGTTGATACGCATTGCCGGAAAACCGCCAGCCTGGAATGTAATTCGCCTCGGAGCTCGCCAATTTGCGGAGAAACAGGCTGTGTTTCTGAATTCCCTTCCCACTGGGCCGTCGCCGGCTGGTGTCCCCAGCGAACGGCTGCGCGCGGACTTTGGGCTCCTAGGAGGAGGGAAATGCGTGGGAGCAGTGCGTTCAAGAGAAATGCGATCATGAAGCGCTGCTGTTTCATACAAGGTGAGGTTCATGACAAACTGGATATGAAACCAGGGGTTTTCGGTAGCTTCTACGCGCCTGATAGCTCAGTTTAAATCCCACGAACGTTCGAGAATGCCGTTAAAACATCAAAATTTCACACTTGGTACCAATCTTTAACAGTCTTTTTGGTGAAGCTGGTTTTTACTTGTGCAATTCTGGGGTCCATGGGGTCTATGGTTAATCACAGGGTGGACGTGCCGGTTCAGTGGATTCAGTATAGGAGCAAATGGGTGTCTGAAGCGCGCCCGTGGCGACGATCCTGCATGTTGCTGATATCCACTTAGAATGTAGAATAATCATTATTATTTAGTATCATCACCGGATCTCTGGTATTTGGATTTTTTGAACCACGATGAAAACAGCCATTTGAAGACGGGGAGGTAAACGAAAAAGCTAGCCCAACGATCTATCAACAAGTGATATTCGCCATGGAGCTATATAATTACGACGTGGAGATCAGAATGGTGAAATTCTTTTATCTAGTTGGTCAGCAAAGTCTTGGTTGTATTGAAAATGACTTTGTATTCATTCCAGTGTAAACTCGCCACACCAATCCTTTAGCAACCTTTTTAACTCTAACTCGCGCCTTGCAGGGTTTGCTTTAAGTGAAGGAACGTGTGTTTCAGATCAGTGCGCTCAAAAACTCTGCACGCAACACGCGAAAGCCTATAACACCGTTACAAAACCAGTACTGCGGGCATATAAGCTGGCATCGGGACAACCATTAATAATGTATAGGATGCTTCCGAAAAAGGACAAAGGCATTGACTGGTTTTGGCGCTGGTGATTTAGAATAGTAATTCCTGGAGGGGAGGGCGGACAAGAAACTTTAAACCCATAGAGTGTTAGTATTGGCGTCGAAGGCGGAGGGCGGAGGAGGCTGAACCCGCAGTTGGACAACCGTCAACGTCTCCACCGGTTTGTGACCCAAGTGGTAGTTCTCCAAGGATTTTCGGACTCGGTCTAGATATTCTTCTTTTCCACCCTTCACCAGTGCGATCCGCAGTAAATGTTCCCTTTTTGTTGTTAACTGTCTCGGTAGTGTTTTTCAATACAGTTGTAAACGGTTAAAGCTTCGCCTCCACCTTCCAACCCACAGTCACAGTCATCAACTGGTCGCGGTTCTCCCACCAACCAGTACCTAATAGAAACACATTGTGGCATCCCTGAGTGCCAATTTCAGTTACTTTTTTCTCATTCAATGACGTCATTGCAGATACATGTGTGATAAATGCATTTGGTGAAAATCAGGGATCACAAGGAGCGGGGGCTGAATTGGTAGCTGGGTAGGTATTAGGTTGTGATTAGACCAGCCAAATATTTATATGATATCATGTTTTAGGGGATAGCCGCTAGGTCTACAAGGTAAATGTAAACTCAATTATGACTCTGGAAAGCTGAAAATCAAAGAAGAAATAAAACTATCTGTGGAAAGGGAATGCGACATCAGATATAACAAATGGACTAACTTTATATGGTAAATATGCTTCAAAAGCCTCTCCTGCCAAACTGGAGATATCCACATTTCGTCACTGAAATCGTAAACAATTGACATGTTCAAGAGATCGAAACAGATCGAGCATTCAAAAGTGGTCTGTTTACACATATGTTTTTTACCACCACTAGGGTAATGACCAAAAATAATCCTACGAGTACCTACTAACGAAATTTTGTACAGCCAGGGTTAGCTGCCCGTCCTCTTGATAATGCCTATAATAAGGCACCGCGTGAGATAGGCCAGGCTGCTCAGTGCGTTGCATTTATCTCTCAGTGTGATAACCAGTCCTGTATCGGCAGACTCGGCTCCGAGCATACCAAGGTCCACAAAAAAGACGGCGAAATGGCGTGTACGTACAGAAAAATATCAATATAAGATGATTTTCCTTCGGTCACTCCTCTGCCTTTCAGTTTTGTCATCATTATCTTAAATTCAATATTAAAGTCACACGGTGAAGGGATATCCTTTTCGATTAAAGGGAATGTGGCACCTTTATAACTGAATTTGAACTGAGGTAGCCAACTTGTAAAGCATGCCGGAAAACCCGGTTCTAAACATACCATTTGTCTTGGAACTCAAAATATTCCGTAGAGAAAAGCTAAAAACATACCTGAAATGTACCCAAAATGTACCCAAAGAGCCGGCCACAGTTGTCAGTTGTTGGCGTGACGTCATGCTGACGTGACGGTGAGTAGTCAGCCTATTGAAGCCTATTGAATATGGTAGCAGTTGCCAGATCATGACGTCATGCACAGGTAGAATGTTTAATTCTTACCATAGAGGAGTCTTCTAAATATTAAATAATTGAGCTTATTGCACATTTTTCAGAAGTCATGGAACATTTCATGGTTTTCAGTTAAAAATATCCATTACACTAAATTTCGGGATTCGACCGAGGTGCCACATTCCCTTTAACAACACCACTACTCTGCATTTCTTCTCTAACAGAGAAACGTCCCCGATGAATTGCAAATCACGAGCCGTTTGACCAGTGCCTACGTATCATCCGCATAACGGTAAATATAATATACCAACGCAATAGGACGGAGATTCGGGCTAGATTGAGCGTGATTATTTCTAAAATTATTATGTCGATATAAGTTTTTACGTGCAGCACGACGCGCGTCCATAAGTCACAGCACAGGCATAAAGCCTCAGATCGACAGCAACACATCTGGCACAGCCTCCAATTTCCTGGATTCGGGTGCAAGTACCCGACACATGTCTCACGTCTTAGCAGTCATCATTTCTCCCTACAGCCACGGCGAAGTGCTCGTTAAGATCCAGGAACTAACTCAGGGACATGCGCACCATAATGGGCGACAAGGCTGGTGAACGACAAGCAAGACAGGTGCGAACGAATTGCGATAACGGTCCGAGTCTCATCTGCAAGCGAGGCTCCCATGGCAACAGCACGTCTCATGTAAATGCAGAACTGGCTCACCCTACAGCAAGCCGTTATCAGTAGGAATGTATTTGTGGGAGATAAGATTATGGTTAGTTAGCTCAATTTGAAATGTGTTTGCCTCACAGACATATGATTTAAATGCCGATCAAATTTCATATCAAAATCCAAATATATGATCAAAAGAAGAGTATATCACACAGAAGACCGGTAAAAGCATATTTTTTTCAATGCATGCACTCGAGGTTAGGGAGGTGTAAAAGAGCGCAGATTTTGAACTACGTTGAACCCAGAAGAGGAGTAGCATAAAGTAAAGAGTGTGCAGTCTGAAAGCTAGGGGAATAATTGCAGCTTAAAGGATATATAGGCGGATCCAGGGGTCAACAGGGAGGAACTTGCCAGATTGGTCCTTCGCGATCCCTAAAAAAGTCACGGTGCTGCCCTGAAATGTCGATGGAACCCCGTAAAATGCCTCTTTCCACCCCCCCACTCATAGGATGCGAACATCGGCGCGTCCACGATAGGCTCTGGCGCCCACTTGATAGGTTTTGCCGTATGGGACCACCTCTCCCCTCCCCTCCCCCGCCCCTCCCTGCACCACCCCTCCCCTCCCCCCTCCCCCCGCCCCAATCGGCAACACCGGATCCACCTATGGCTTTGAAAGTGCAAACAAAACTAGCATAGCTGCGCTACGCATACCGGTAAATAATCACTGTTGATATATATCTCGGCATATGGTGCGGTTTACTGCCGCAGTCCATTCGACTACACAGCACCCTCCTACCCGTGGACATGCACTGAGGACAGAGAGCATCAGGAACAGCTGCGGGTACCCACTTGCGGTGGCGGCTCCTCGTCGCTGTCGATGAGCTTGTCGCCACTAGAGCCACGCCCTGCAGTTCCCACGTCGGCCAGGCGCGGCGCTCGCATCGCTGCGGCGCGCAGCTCAGGCCGCCGCCGCTGCCGGGCTGGGCAGCTACCGTTCAAAGCAGAGCCCAGTCCCGGGAATCGGATGGTTCCGTGTGTCAAAGCTCTTCCAGATGAAAGTGGCTTCAAGTTTACAGATCCGCTGCTGTTGGATCACAGTTCGCAAGCACTTGTTCAAAGGTAGATAGGTATCAGATGGTGTCTATGCCTATCTCTATTCACTATCGCGCCGTTGACGACTATTCGCACGTATGGCTCAAGTCATACCACTTTTACGTGCATCAGTCAGAAGCCGTCCGGAATCTCACAGCGCTTCTAGCCGATTTTCGTCCGTTAAACCAGCTTGCTTCTCTTAGCTGCAGAGCGAGTCAATTTTCGGTGGTAAAGCTGTCACACGAACCACTATTCACCTGTCACAACAAGGGTCACTTTCGCAGCGCCGTCGGCTGCTTTCCACCAGATACACGCGGCATCGATTTGTAGCCGACTGCGTGCAAGTTGGGAAACCCGTGGTCTCCCTGGCGGTGAGGCTTCACTGCAGCAAATATCTTCTCAGGGTCGAACCAACCATCACGATCGATCGTCCATGCGCGATAAATCAGCGCTAATCTCACGCTGGAAACGTCTCCGATGAGACTCACGGCTCGAATTCTCACGAATCGTCTGCAAACAGACAGCAGCTGTAAATAAGACAGCTGCGTATGCCGCCACTACCGCTGCTTCTCCAGCTGGTTTTTCCGCGCCACATTTGCGTCAGTGGCTACGTCGTCTCCGCCGCCGACTGGTCCACATCTAAGATGCATGCGACACAGAAGTCTGTCGGTGTCGCACTGCAGCCGGCGGCGGCCGCACTCCAGCGGGCGACGCACCCCAGCGTGAGTCAGACCGTCGGTTCCGACGACGGCGACAGCGGAGGGGAATAACACACGGCCGTCGCCCCATCGGCGCGACGGCGGACCCCCACAGCGTCGCCGACACCCGCGGACTGACGACCGGCGTTTGTGCGTCGATAGACTGCCGAGTCTTTGTGCAGGCGTGTTGGATGGCCCCCCCGGCGGCAGTGTCAGGCGGCGATGTGTGTTGCATGCAGTACACGACGATAGGTATTTGGTGGCGGTGACGTCAGCGCCGGAAGTGGAACAGTTGGTGTGATGGCGCTGCAGCTGAGTTGCCGTTACCTGTCCAGGTGTGGCGGCCCCCCTGCCGGCGGCGGTGAAACGTAGACTCGCTCCGCAGCTGTGTTTGCTATACTCCGCAATGGCACACACAGCAGAGACAACACGGCCGAGCACTCACGGCTGTGACGATATTGCTAACCAGCGACCACGTAGTCTGATGACTTGATTTGGTGCCCAAATATACACACACGTGCCTTATTAATTTTTTTCTTTCGAAAGCTCAAATGACAATGAATTTATTTTATATAGTCACAGCCTTAGTCTGCAGATCCCTTGTAACGTTAAACATCAGCCAACGACGCACCACGCACAGGGTATGTTCCTCGTCTGGTGTTCTGACGGTGAACTAGCGTTTTAGCATCGTCGTTAGCGACGTTCCAGGTGGCAGCACTATCCGTTCCGCCGACGACATCAATTTGTAACTGACAAGCAGAAGTTACATAGTTGTATCTTATCACTCATATAGACAAAGAAAAAATAATTTGAATACATCCAGCAGGCCGTTTTGTTTTTGAAACAGCGATCCTGGAGACTGAATAGATTTCAAGCAAGAGGTAAGTAAGTATCTTCAACTGTATAAGCTTTACCACATATGCCTTTTTTATTCAAGTGATAAGTAGAATCGCAAAATAATTCAAAACTTTTTGGACAAAAAATTGTGGTAACCCGGGACCGTGCATTCATCCGGGAAAGAGTCGACAAAACGAGGCGGATTCGCCAACTGGAGCCTAGGGAGCTACAGGCAATATTAACCCATGATATGTAGTTTATAGGCCAATGCAAGCTTTAATCCACCGCTTTTGCATATACTGCCTGGAAACTATAAGAAAGTGCTTGTTTTTGGTCCCATGTAGCGCAGGCTCAATAGTTAACAGTGCTGGAGAACAGCCAATCACACATAAAGCGCCTCATGAACTGAATGTTCAAACGAATATCGAATCAAATTCCAACCATTGGCAGATTGAATTTTATCAATCAAACAATTGCGATTGTTTTAACGGAAATATGGATTTTGATTCTGGCATTCGTCGATTCAGTTGAGTTTGCTTTTGGATATCAATTGGAATGGATTGGATATGATTAGGATTGAGAGTCAAGGCGTGCACATAAATTAAACAGGACTGCCAGTCAAACTTTGAATACGGGCTGGATCGGATTGACGCGTTCTCCGCCATGCCAGCCTCCAATCGTCCCTGATCAGTCTTTCCATCTCAGACGCCGTTCTAGATTGGGGCGGAGCTTGGTATCTGAACTTACCGCAGTTTCTCAAAGGCAGGCTCGAAGAAAATATGCACACACTTGGGAGCTTGAAAACTAAACTCCAGTGGGAAATGAGCGCAAACTGCAGGTTTCAATCAAACAGAATTTCACTTCCATCACATGACGTTTTTGGAATTCAATACCCGATTGACATGTATCGGGGTGCCGACGACAGTAAAACAAGTTGACCAGCTAAATAATTTCGTTGTGCACGTAGTTACACCTAAGACTCGGAACAAATTCACCGTGCGTGTTCTTTTAAGTGGCGGTAGCAGTTTCCTATGTAAAGATTGATTGCTCAATTTGCATCAACACAAAAAATCGTGGCAATCATTACCTTATTTTGACCAATTAGACGGCGGCGGATCCAGGACTTCATTTGGGGGGGTGCTAGGGGCTCGACCTTGGATCAGCTTCCGCTTATGCATTAGCTATAGGCACTCCGACATTTCGGGGTGAGGGATTAAGCCCTCCTAGCCCCCTTGCATCCACTACTGCAGTCAGACACACTCCCTATTTCCAACTGGACAGGGACTCTGAAAATGAATTTAAAGTGGGAAATAAAATAACATCGACAGGGTATGCATACTAAGCCGAAACCAGTATGTACCGCTTCCAAAGCCCAACTTGGATCAGAAATAACTCAGCTCCATAAGACTTCAGGGAATTCACCCATACACCAGGCATTTCCCTCCGCGAGCTTGGAAGGCTTATCATCTACAGAGATAGTAAGATAAAGGCAGGAAGAGGGTAAGCCACAGCTTGACTAGCGTCAGAAATCCCAACCATGCTCTGCATCTTCGGGAAGCAGAGACTGTACCGTGAGAAAAATGGTTTTACAAAATGGTTGGTTTTAGGGAAGCCATGCCGGTCTTTTGATACGCTGATTTATGTTGCTGAAGATTTCCCGGCATTCCTTTGTAGTAAAATATTTCCGACACAATTGCGGGAGACAGTCCAAGGGCGTGTGATCTTCCCTATATCGGAGCGGACCCGAATCCCGAAGTAACAATCAATGTCCCCACGCCTTACTCTCAGTCCCAGGTCAGCTCAGATTGACAGGGGCTGCAAGTAGGTGTGGCTTCCGACGCTGACCGTACCCTGAGCACTAAACAGAACATGTCACGATTTAGCCAACAAAACAAAAAACGATGAAAACGGAACAGAAGCGCTGCAGCAATTGTCATTTATTGCTCCGGGCTTGTCCCTGATTCATTGATAGGAAGCGCAACCATTTCACACCATTTTATATTGCATTTTCGTCGTCTGAATTTAAAGAATAAGCCAGACGGAATAAACAATCATTTTTCCCGGAATGGCATAAGTGTCTTTCATCTGCCAATAGCCTCAGGATTTATCCCATTGTGAATCCAAAATAAGACACCAGCTAGAAAAATCCAAAGCTGGTGAAAATAAAATATAAAAAAGTGCTCTAAAGCAAAAATAGCCTGTGAAGTAGTTACACATTTTTTGCCTCTGATTAGGTTTCATCATTCTCATTACCGTGCAAATAACTAAAGAAATTTGAGAGGTCCTACTCGGGTAGCAAACTATGCTGCAAATTATTTGCACAATAAGCTATGCCATGCAGCCCGCAGGTAACATGGCGTACCACTTCAATGACGTCGTAAAACATTTATTTTATGGAGAGTACAGCGAAATTGGAGGAAGTGTGAGGAGAGCGTAACCCGATAAAATTGAGGTGTGGCCGCAATCGAACATTTACAGGCAATCACTGACTTCAAGTTTCGCTCGTTGCATCTCACAAGACACGCAACGGGAATATCTTCGTGACAATAAAAAGGGATGATTGTTAATGAGGCATGGTGTGACGTAGGCCAGACCCCGCAACAACCAACGTACATACAAGAGCTCTATCATACTCTGCTCTATCATAAAGAACCATCATACATGAGAAAAACACTCTGGTTTCTATCAGGTACAAGTAATCGGCTGGTGTTCTTGGCATCACTAACCGGGGTGCTTGTTCGGTACGCCTTTAATCAAAGCGAATGCTATCAATTTCAGAAATATATAGCTAATCTATTCCGCTCTAATGCTGTACTCACTGTCTAGATTGTATAAGGGTTGAAAGCGCCTCCTATGAATAATATTTTCTATGTAGAGTTAAAGTCATTAGCGAGCTAGCCCTTCCCCCATACTATATAAGTCCTCGTGTAATGAATTTTTGTTAAAATTCCTTTTCATTTCGTCGCACGGTGTGCCACAGCATATGAAATTGTATCTTCGTAGTTCTGAGGTAAGAGTGTTGTTGGAATGACCGTGGGGCACACCTGGCTGTCGTTCCAGATAGAACAGGGACGCTATAAAAAAGTATAGATAAATAGTGGAGAAGTCACTGAACATCCATGGCCCGAATCACCTTGTAGAACTACGAAACCTTATAATGACATTTGAAGTGTTTTGTTCATTATTTTCAGAGGCCATATAACTTAAACTGTAACTGTTAGATACTAAAACTTACCAGCTCACAAATAGCCTTCAGGAGTAAATACAGGACTATCGGGGTAACTTTTTTCGTGCTATCAGGGTGACCCAATACCATTAACCGGGATGGGAAAGGGCGTGGTAAGCGACCTCTCAGGGGGGCAGCGTGGTTTAAAGTAGCGGTGCTGATGCTCAATTAGGAGAGCACACCTTTTCTTTTTCCTCTGGATCTGTCTTAATATTTCATGAATATCAAATATGCGTGCACCTTCTTTCAATGAGCGTCTCATTTCTGATCGAAATATGCAAACCGTTAAGTTATTTCAAAATTTTAGTATTTCAAAGATTTGCTACCAAAAAATTCAGGAAAAGTGAACCGCTTGTAGTAGTTCAACATTCAAACTTATCTTCTACAGTAAATAATCATGAAAAAGGCACTGTGACTAATGCATATGCTCGCCTGTCCTCCACTATCACCTACAGAAGCAGTCCCATCATTCAGCCGCCCAAGCTCCACGGAAAGTATGCTCACACTGTAAAGCACACAATCACGTTAAGTGAGTGTTTAATACACACAGACTGGGGCCTCCCTGCATGACGAGCTCAGATGGATAAATATTAGTGCGTCAGCCACCCCCACTTCCTCACTTGTTGCAAGATAGGGTTTATCGCCAGGCTGCGTGCACCAAATTCTGAGAGGTTCAATGAGACCGGGTTGGGGTCACCATAACTCTCAGATGTTATTGTTAAGCAGTGCTGTATCTAGGCTGGTGGTGGGGGGAGGGGAGGCGGGGTGGACAGGGGGAGTTAATTTTCATTTATTTCATTTTATTTATTTGGTCTATCGTCTATGGGCACATCCTCCCATTTACAGACGAAGTCGAGAGCATTAAAAACCTGATCTAAACACCTAACAAGTCAATAGCTAAAACACAATCACACGCGCGAGGATCGTTAAAAGCTACATTTAGCGTTTAAAATTGTAATAAATGCATACAATGGGAAAAAATAAAAAAAAAGGACCTAACATAGAGTATCACAACAGATTTTGCCTTATTTGGGAAAACCGGAGACCCCGGGTAAATCGTGAAACTGCGTATAACTATAAGCGAGCGGACTGGGATAGCCTCAGACGAAGTTTAGAGTTGACCCCTGGAACATGTTAGAGGATATGGAACACCATGCTGTAGATACGTTTATGATCTCCGAACGCCGCTGTCCGTGATCACGTGCCCACAATCGTGCTGCACGCGGTTCCCCCATGGTTGATGGTGAGCCAAACGAGCACTCAGTGAAAAGGAAGCCGCTTTAGACGTAAGAACGAATGTAAACCCTCATTCAGAGATGGACTTCGAAAACGTAGAAAATTCAAGAACATGACATGCCCAAATACTTCAAATATCTAAAGGGTATGATAGGTACTTGAAACAATCCTAAACGTTTTGGAGTACCCAAATGTGACGTGGAACTAAAGGCCTCTTCTGTGATGTGGACGGCAACACTGAGGTTCATGGCGATGTAGAGCGGGCAAATCCCTGAACCAAGCGTTCGCAGGAAATCACGAGCCTCAGACAGTGTATCCTTCTCCTCCGGTATTGACCTGCCACTTCGAATCGTTTTGTGGGACGAAGGAGATGTTCGCCGCGCACTCACATCGTTACAGGCTCACAAAGCCTGTGGGCCGGATAACATTAGTGCGCGTGTTATTAAAGAAGAGTGAACAATTGGAACTCCCTTGGTCATCTTGTCAACATGAGTGTTCAGCGGGGAGCTTTTCCGGGCAGGTGGGCGGAAGCGAACATCGTTCCTGTGCACAAAAGGGCTCTAAAAACTCGCTTCAAATTACCGCTCTATCTCACTCACCCCTCTGTTCGGCAAGATTCTGGAGCGCTGTGTATGTGACGTACTAATCTCTCACGTTCAACCGGTCCTGGCCCCAAACCAACACGGCTTTGTCCCACGCCGCTCTGGATACAAATTTAGCTTGTCTTCTAAAAACGGCGTGGGAGGCGATCTCATCTGGTCATCAAACTGACGTTATATACACCGACTACTCCTCGGCGTTCCAGAGTGTCAACCACAAATTACTGCTTCATAAGTTACAAAACTCCTATCAAATCTCAGGTGCCGCCCTCAATTGGCTCTCTCTACCTCACAAATCGAAAGCAACGCGTAGTTGTAATGGAAAATTTCTGAGTGGACACCGTGCGCTCTGGAACGCCGGAGGGTGGAATTATCTCACCGATCCTGTTTGCTCTCTTCATCAATGATCTCTCGGACAAAATTAAAACGAACTGTCTTCTTTTCGCCGACGACGTAAAATGTATCATAAAATTGTACTCCTGAGGACTCAGAGCTACTTCAAGCTGACTTGACACGTTTGGCCAATTGGTCTCATCTTTGGAAGCTGCAGCTTAATCCGTCCAAATGCAAATCATTTACAATTTCTCTGAAGAAAAACCGATGCGAACATCTACAAAATGAAAACGACGCCCTAGAAAAAGTATCTTTCATTCGGGACCTGGCATTTGGCTGGATTCCAAATTAACATTCGCAGAACATATAGATAAAATCGTAAGTCGAGCAAACAGGATGTTAGGTGGATGATTCGGTCGCTCCAGACTGGCCATCCGGTGGGAGGGTGAGGCGAGCTCGAAATGAAACCCAAGCCAATTTGACGGCATATTTTTCCAATGTTCGTCAATTCTTGAGTTTGGATGTATTATTTGGGGTGGGTCTGCCAAAACGCATCTGGAAAGACTGGAAAAAATTCAGCATAAATTTCTTATCTGGCTAGCATCCGTTTCTACTCAACCCTCCGTTAATCTAGGATACGATGAACTTCGGCCCATTTCAAAATCCCAAGTCTAGCCAAGAAAGACGCAATATGACATTACTTTGTACACAAAATTCTAACGGCCCAGATCGATTCCGCCTTCTGCTTGGTAGCTTCCCGCTCCACGTGCCAGCAAGAAGAACAGTGCAATGGCAGGCACTTTGCTGAGCGTACCACTGTACACAAAGGGACTGGAGGCGGGGTGTGTACTGTCGGCTGCCCAAAGCTTTTAATGATTTTATGCTTGCCTGTCCATTTGCTGACCCATTTAGATTATCATCATGTCAGTTCAAATCTCAAGTTCGGAAATATGTTAGGCAGTAGGAACGCACCATTTATTTTATTTCATTGTATTTTATTGTTGCCCTTTACATATGTATTTCTTAATGTTTTTAGAGTTTTATTTTGTATATTTGTATCTTTTATTCTTACCTTGTATTTACTTTTTGTCTTGACTTGTTTTTAACATGTGCCATGTATGTAATTTTAGGGAATCTGGATGGTATAACTGACTTGAGCTTTTACTGGGGGCAAGCCCCTGTCGCTCATATGAGATGAATAAATAAATAAATAAATAAATAAATTTAAAACTAGCCACCTGGTCGTTAAACATATATTTCCGAGCACATATCCTGATGAATTCATTAACAGACCGCGGTACTCAGCCGAATATCCCCTCCTTCACCGTGCTAACTCTAGCGTAGGGCACACGCAATAGCTGGTTTGTTCTCCCTCCTCTTGCCGGCACATGTAGAGGAAAGCGTTCAAGGAGAATCGACAAATCTATCATGCCTCTATGAACTTTAAAGGCAAACATAATGTCATGTTGTAAGATACGGGCAGTGAGCGATGTTGTTCCATGGTGTGACAACAAATCATTGTAAGCAAGGGAGCCACATGCAATGCGACGAGGAACGTTCGCGTTAAGCCACATAAGGTAGGTATTTATGCTGGACTTGCTTACACTTGCTTGCTTATGCTGGAATTGCTAAAGGGGCCCCACGTCGTGCAAAATCAAACATTGAAGCACTTGAGTGAAAAACGGGTTTTTGTAGGAATGCCTCCCCCCGCCCCCCACCCTGTATCCGCCCCTGCTGTTGACAGTAGCGATGTGATTGATTTCATATCGAACGGGTGTTGCTCTGGTACAAACCAGTCACAGGTCTTGTTGCTGTCGCCTCACCAGCGTCATGGGCAGAGAACAACGTGGGAATGGGTGGGCACGCTCCCAGCACCTTAGAGGCTCACCATGAACTCTACCGCACTGCCAGTTGAAAAATGACCTCGAAATGCCCTTTGCACACTCTATACCAGATTCAGGACATTTTTTTCGCCTCTGACTGGGTGGGATGAGTGACAACTAGGTGCAATCTCGCTTCCATGGCAATGTTAATGCGAAGAGTATCAGAAAAAATCAAAGCTAAAGAGGCTCAATGTGTTCAATTCTTATCTATTTTATGTATTATTTGTATAAAACGGTATGATTGATCCGTGCACGGCTTCAGCTTTCATAATCGAGTTCATCTTATCTCCGCCAAATTTGCCATCACCAGCTACATGTGTTGATATAAGGCTTTAGAAACGGGATATACCCCATGCCACTGCAACACAAACCCCTACAATCATTTCCCGACGATTTACTGTCGACGCTACATCACTAAGTACGACCCAAACAATATGTCGCTATACGATGCTGATTGACTGAGCACTAAAAACCATAGCTGTCAGGCGCTCTGTACCGTCCTCACGATAGAGCCAGTTAAACCCGTCGACAGCTCCCCAGAAGACGTTCATGGCTGCACCCGATCGAGAACTAACCGTCCTCACCATCTTCAAGGACAATCCAGTCCCGAACAGAGGCGGCGGAACGCCCCCGACTTCAGCTGGGCAACCAGCTGTTTGCACAGTTTTCTCTATCACACGTAACCAGCTCAGTTTTAGAAAACAGGCTATCGCTGAAGTGGGGAAACTTGGCTGTGGTGGCCCCACTGGTTGATGCCGCTGGACCCGTCGACCGTCCACCAGACACGTCCTCGGGAGCTCGTCGGCAGACCGCCGCACTCGATCAAACGCTGCAGCCGCAGACAACTCTGGGTACTTTTGTGCGAGGAATTGATGAATTTCAACGCTGAAATGAGGATTAGCTTATCTCTCTAATCGATGAAAATGTCACGTCACATTTTTTATTTTCAGTGAAAAAACGTGTATCCTTAAAGGTGAATAGAATTTGAACATTCTTAGATCATATCTCCTAAGCTGATCTGTCAGATCTCTTTTGTAGTGAAACTTGCAGACGCCATTACTTTTCAGGCATGGGTGCAAAAATTGCAAATTCTAAACCCCATCACCTCATGGCCACAGGCTTGCTTCATCAACCAAAATTCCCCAGAACCTTCATCCAAATCGTAGCAGGCATAGGCGGATCCAGGGGCAAGGGGGCACGTGCCCCCCCCGATCGACCCTCGGCGCCCCCTGAAAGGTCGATGGCGCCCCCTGAAATGTCGCTTCCCACCCCCTTGGATACGAAAGTCGGCGCCCACCGATAGGATTTGGGGCCCACCTGATAGGTTTTGCCGGTCATAAGTGGCGCCCCATGGTCCGGGTGGCGCCCCCCCCGGAAGGTGCCCCCTCCGATTGGCAATCCTGGATCCGCCTATGGCAGCAGGGATCAAATTGTATGCTACTTTTTAACTTCCCTTCACGTACTCGTGAGGCCCTGACCTGTGACCTTTGGCACCTTGGTCGGCGACAGCGTCAGGGTCGGGTACCCCCGGCGGAGATACGCTGGATTCCTGCCCTCCCATCTGACTCTGATCTGGGCTTGGTCAGACGGATCAACGTCTGGGCTATAGAGCTGTACCAATAAACATCAAGGAAGAGTAGTTTATTTTGCTGAACCGGCTTGTTGTATGGATAATATTAAAGAGAATTAGCGAACAGAATTCAATTGTTGTGCTGTATGGTTTGGTTTCTATGTCATTCTGAAGGCAACAACGGTGTGAAAGTGTGAAAAGAAGACGGGACTGGTCTCTGGTAATTGTTTGGAAGGGCTATAAAAACTTACCAGAAAATAAAAACCAGCCGGCACTCGCAACCTAGTGCTTAGCCAACCACACCGCGAGGCCATCGATCACTCCAGGGTGACATTAAGCCGGACAAAAACTGTCCATCATGAAAAATAGAGGTCTCCTGTAAACCAACCATCCCGATGTTCAAGGTCCTTTCCAGCAAAACCTGTCAAAATATCAAAAGATAGCCTTAGAGGAGCCGGTAGCCCGGTTTGGAGTGGGAGAATTTTGAGACCGCTGCTGCCACCTGATGTTTGCTGGCATTGCTGCGCCGTTGATAGTGCTAACATGCCAGCTTGAGTGGCGTTTGCCACCAATGTAAATAAATCGGCGCCACCGGCCTCTAAAGGTCAGTTCAGCGTTGCACCCACCAAACAAGGTGAGCTCGGATCACTGCCCGACGCTTTTTCAGGAATAGTAGATCGAGGACAGACACAGTGTGACGTCACATGTGCATAATGTCATCGAACCAGCGCAGGCATGCGTGTCAAATTGGTAAGTCACATCTAATCAAACGCCGATATGGGTGATGCGCTTCTCCTCAGCGCTACTGCCAGGTAAAAGCAGTACAACTCAGCTGTGTAAAACATTGTTAGCCCAGCAAGAACCAAGAAAAAAACTGCTGAATGGGTGTCAGAAGGAATTTCATAATCATTTTTCTCTGGACATATTGCACCAGGTGCTGGCAGATATATTTTCCACAAACGGCAGCGCCGCAGCCGTTCAGTTTGCAGGCGCACGGAAAGTCAGCCAGCCGAGCAACTATCACCGGAGCGATCACAACATTCACTTTGCTAGGCACGATCCACTTCTGCGAACCCGAACCTGAAATCGATCGGCTGTCATTCTATATGAAAATTCTCCAAGCTGCCCCATTTCTCGTGAAAACGCATATCTATACCTTCAGAAGGCAGTGAAGTATAACTGACAAAGGTAGTCAGTTTTTCTCTTGTTTTCCGTATGTGGCCATTTTTGGGTCAAGTCTGAACCATCTGGGAGCCCAGGGCCATGAGCCTGAGGTCCATATCTTCATTATTGCGGGCGGGTGGGGAAGAGTTATTTTTAGGTCTGCTCCCAACATTCAACACCTTAGGGTTCATGGTAAATAATCTGAAATTTGGAAGGGGACAAGTCCTGGCCCCTGTTCCTACGGCCACGCCCAGGTCCACGCTTGGCAGGCGCGATTCCCGTTCAGCCGATGCTGGGCAGCGTCCGCCTCGTCCGCCGTGCTGACGCACGAGCTATGACCATGGATCATCATTTGGCCTTCCGGCTTGCGCGATAACAATGGCGATAATAGAACGCATGACCAAGTGACCCAATTTTGCCACATATCATTTAGAATAAGAGCGGGTGAGATTGACAACGCTATCAGTCACATTTACTTTTGCTCACTGAAAAAGTTTGACAACACAATCTTACATCACTCAAAACCCATTTCGGCATCTAGTCCATAACAATCACAAAAAGGTGTCCACGACAAATATAAGCTGTGTTCTTAAAAATTTGGATTGGTGCAATTATTTTAAGTGCACCCAGCTTCGCAGCAGGCAAAGCCCCCAGCGATTGAATCCGTGCTCACAACATATTCCATGCAGTTTTTGTTCTCTTGTAAGCACACTATTGTTCACAGAGTTCTGGTTCAATATTGGTACAGCTTGCGTGTTTTGCTCCCAGCTATCGACCGCGTACCCACTAATACTCAGCAGCAGGTGAGTACCCAGGATTTTCGTTTGGGGGGGTGGCTGACGAAGGGGGGCGGCAGGCTGACGGAGGGAGCGCGCATGTTTTAACCGGAGGCGTCAGCTTACTGGAGGGGACAAAACCGAGCCGGAGAGGGTCCTCATCCCGCAAAAATCCAGTACTTTTCTTAGGGTGTAAAAAGCATGTAAAAGGGTGCAACCAGGAGCGTTGCCATGAAATTTGTTTTGGGAGTACGGGCTCTGGACTGACAACGTTCGGGGGAAGGGTGGGAGGCGAATTTTGAGTATATTAGCTGTCCTGAGAACGCTACAGACGATACACATTTATGTAGGTCCACGCTTATTATGGGGAGAAACTGCAAAAAACAGCTTAGGTTGAGTACCACAGCTTCAACAGAGAACATCCGTCTGATTCGCGAGTTCGGGTATGTGTCCCAGGCCAGTGAGTGCAACCTAAAAGCTAACTTTTGCCTTCGCGGAAGGAGTTCTTCCCGTAAAAATACTCGAAGGAAAAAACGTCGTACAGAGTATTCCTCTGGCCTGCAAGGTGGTTTTCCATGTATTGATATACAATAATATGATTCGTTCGTTGTGAGGGCTTTCTCTACTCCACATAATATGATAATAGTATTGAGTAGGCATGTAGTACGCAAAACTCGCAGAGCTGCAAAGCTCTGAGCTTCAGCTCTGAAGGGTGATATGATGTTGGTGGGAGAAGATAATAGACGGGTGCTGTCCGACGCACGGCATAGATTATTTGAATTCCATAAAAGTTGGCAAAACCCAACAGATCCTAAAACGTGCCAAAAACATTCACAATTAATAAAAAATAAAGCTTATTCTAGAAAGAAGCAAGATTAAAAACGCGTTCAGCATATTCCAGAAGGAAACATTGGTATATTTCAACTCTTAATCGACCCAGCGAACAGCCCAATATCAAATTTTGGTGAGCGGTTTTCACGAGGCTATGTTGTCTGAATTTATCTCAAATGATTAATTGTGAGCCACACAATGTTCAGGATTGACCAGATCATTCACTGTTGACCAGATGTTCACTGTTGACCAGATCGGGTGATAACACAACTAAGAACTAGTTTCCATATTGCTATAAAACAGTGCGCACCAAACGAGATGTAAGCAGAGTTTGTTCGTTATTTTAATCACTGCAATAGAATGTATGATATTGTTCAAGCGTGCTGTAGGCACCTAGGCCCTTGTTTGTTCATTTGTCAACAATATTTGTATTATATTAAATGATTCCATGCCGTATTTGGCACGTGCTGTGCGGCGCGCCAATTTTCCAGCCGAATTTTCCGGCGCGCCAATTTTCCAGCTGAATGGCTACAGCTCACCCTGACTGGCAGGTACTGCGACAACAGCATGAATAAGCGCTGCGTAGCATCACAAAAGCATCAACAACTCAATGATACCGCAACACTGTCGACAAACAGTCTCAGCTTTCTGCGCGCGTTCACTCGCAGCTCGCCAGGGCTACCAAATCGGCTGTGGGAGGACCATTCTGATGCACCTACCTGGATGGAGATGCTGAACGCCTTGCGCTTCTGTCCTGCTGATGCCATGGACCGCAGAGGGTGCAACAAGTTGACGTCGATGGCCGCCTCAGCACCGCCGCAGGCGCCATCTCCGTTTTCAGTCGGCATGCTCTCGGCTGCTTCTGACGGCTCTAGGTTGGGCATTTGAAGACCCGAGGTGAGCGCCACCAGGCCGGCACATGCGCCCATCACCGGCACAAGAGCACGCTTGGCCGGCACTGGAGGTGGTAGCACGGGTCCCTGCTCCTCCTCAGCCTCCAGCCTCAGCCGGGCGGCAGCGGCTTCAGCTGCAGCAGCAGCTAGTATCTCCTCCTCGGTCAGCTGGGTGTACGGCGCGAACACCTGCTGGTTCACCACCTCAGGGCTACGCCGGAACAGGCCCTGGTCGGGCCCACGAGGCTTCTTCGGGCGAGAGAAAGACAAACGGGAGGGTATCTTGAGCTTCGGTGTGAGCCGGCCAGCGGTGGAGGTGTCTGTATAGTTGGACAGCGAAGAACGCTCAGACCTGTCCTCGGAGCGTGGCGGAAGCACGCCGAACTCTTCTAGGGTTATCAGCATCTGGGAAGAGGCCCATGGGAAAAGGTAGTGCATGGCGGCATTGTGGTCCATTCCTCGGATCACCTCGGATTCCGGACGGCGCTCGTCCAAGTGCTGTTGATGAATCTCCTGCCTGATCCTCTCTGCCACGTCCTTGAAGCGATGAGGATGTGGAGTCGCGTGGGGGCTCTCTGAGACACCACCTAGTCTCAGGTCTTCGCTGATAGCACCATGAATTCGGCGTCGCTGAAGAAAGTTCCTCAAAGAACGAAGACCAAACCCACTGAAGGTATGCTGACGCGGACGACGTTCAAGAACTTGCTCATTGAGCGACGTCAGCGACGACTTGCGCCAGGCTAGGCCCTGGTCACTGCACAGCGAGTGATGCCGCCGGTGTACTCTCTCACTACTCCCTTCATTAGCCAAGGGGCTGCAGCTCCTCTGGAGCGGCAGCAGCTCGAACGTCAGGCTCTAAGCTGTCCGGCAGCGGTTGCATCTCGATGTCGTCGCAGTCGACGGTGCTCTGCCGCTGCAGGGTGCTGTCGGTGCCGACGTTCCCCGTACCGCTCTCCGACCGCCGCTCGTCGATGGGGCACTCATCGCGACCACAGCAGGCACACGGCAGGTCTTCGCACTCCTCTCCAACTGACGACAACCGCATCGAGTCGCCGTGGTGGGCCAGCATCGGCCTCAGGCGGACGCCTCCGGTGCTGCTCATGACGAAGGACCTCGGTGTTGTGTCAGCTGGTCCGGTACTGACCTCGCCACGCCGCAGCGACCTTGGCGAGGTTGGAAGCGCGCGGAGGCGGTGCGTACCAGCCTGGCTGACCGCAACTGGTATTGGTAGAGGGCAGGGGGGCGGGAGAGGGGAGCGGACCTCGAGCGGGGGCGGAAGAGAGCGATCCACCAGAAGAGAGCGATCCACTCTCAGTGACAGCCGGCGCTAGCCTGGCGATGATAACTGCGAGGAAACTGTACAAATGATGATTGACGGAAGTGATGAAGCTGGGAAACCTGTTGGAGTGGATCTGCCGGCGGTGTGATCGCCTTTGTGAGAGCACCGGTCTGCCACGTGTTCAGAAGTCGGCCCTGTTGCCTCAGCTTCGGCCCGTCGGCTGAGACACTCAGTGCTGTGTACCAACTCACAGTGCACGGTTGCAATCAATAGCAGTGGCGTCGGACTGGGATATTGAGCGCGGCCGGCCGGTTAACTGCGCTGTGTCTGGTCCCCGGCGTTCACCGGCGGCTGGCCAGGACCGGCAGTGGCTACCCTTCCGGAACTGTTCAATACCGCTCCAATTCCCGGCTATTACCGGCCAGCGCTGAAACTGCTTTCTAAAACACGGCGTCCTTCATCAGCCGGTGCGCATCGAGACGTGACGGCACACTTGGTGGGACCGTACTTATTCTAGGCTGGTGCACACCCGTAGAGGAGTTCGTCAGTATTTAATACATCTGCTTATAAGTCTAATACAGCAGTCTTTTCAGATTGCGGTGGCTTAAGCTCTTTTCAGCGGCGTTGCCTGTCCCAGTGCCACCTATAGTAAAACACAGTCAAAGCCCGGATCTAGAAGACCTCGGAGTACCTCGTCACTCACACCACACGATTCACTCACTACCCTGTCGAAGTCTCTCTGAGTCCCTATCACAGCCACAGAGCGCCCGGGCACTTTCGCAACCCCCACGCGCGCCGCCACACGGCAACTGTGGCCTGTTGCGCCCCGGCACAGCCGAGCTGCGGCCGTGCGCCGAAACCAGCGCCACATGCCACAGGCTACGGCTTTGGCGCGTGTAATGACAAAACCGGAGTTGAGCCGGTGCCCGAGAGACATGGTAGCGATGCGGGCTGCTGGAGTGTCGTGAAACAGCGGCCGAGATTGGGGAAACGACACTACGGGGCATCCTGTCGGCTCCCGCGCTGTCTCAAATTGTAAAATATATTGCGGATTATTATGCCGGCCGAGTTTCGGGAAGGACGGGTGCATCCCACGTCGCTCGTTGCAGCGTTTAGAGCAGGCAAGAGAGATTGTTTCGGGGATTCACAACCGAACAAGGACATCTAATCTAAAATCATCACCTCAGTAAAATGAGCACAAGCTGCAGGGCATCGCCGTTACTAGAGCTTAAGAAGGCGTTCCGTACGCAGTTTGCAGTGCTGACCTCCGCAAAATGAGTATAAATAATCATTTGAGCGGAAAACGTCGTCATCAGCAACGGAAGGGAAAAGGAGGTCGTCAGCAAAACTTTGATTTGGGCTTCCTTCCGCTCAGGCTTGAGATAAAATCACTTGCATTCTGTCGGAACCCGACGGAAACATGCAGATGTTCAGACAAAAAGTGGGGGAGGGACCTCCTAATGGCGCCGCTATTGATTTGAACCCAGCCGAGACCGCAGTTCTGGGACTCGGTTTGTGAAAGCGCCGATTGGGTGACTCTAAGCGAGACCATTTCAGAATATCAACCAAAACTGTACCACAACCGCAACCTATCTTTAAGCCACAGCCTTTTCACAGCACTTATCAGCTGGAGGGGCAGGGGATAGAAAATATTGGCTTCCTCTCCCGTCCGATCTGCGTTTGCCCAGTCCCAACTGTAGGGGAAAGTGCCCTAGTTACGCATACCTTACGGGAAATGTGCATTTATTTCAGTATGGCGCAATTATTTATGAAAATGAGTGATATCATTCTCCAGTGCATTGTCTAGCCTCTACTGCGTCTGCCAAGATTATAAAGCTCCAGCTATCTTTGTCATCGCTGAAGAACCGTTTTTTAATCGGTCTGTGTTCGTGTGTAATTTGGAACAGTGTTCCTAAATACACAAAATTTGTCGAATATTTATATTATTAATAATATAATTACGCACATGCACTATCTATGTTCTTCTAAGTATCAGATTGGTTCATTTTCACATGTATTCAACGTTGAAAGTGTTTTGGCATGATCATGGTTGCAGTATCTATACAACTAATATGTTCACGCTATGCCAAATTTTTAAGGTTTTTGTCAACCTTGCAGAGATTTGTCAGTTTCCAGTTTTGAGAATACGATTTTCTGTTTTTTTTTGGGAACACATGACTAGTGATCGGCAAAGTAGGGGCAGGGATCTTGTAGAGCTTGGAAATATTCCCAGGAATTCGAGTCATGTTCAGGGGCGCAAGTTTCCATATATTTGGGGGCTCGAGCCCCCCAATGCTCGGAGAAGCCCCCCCAATGACCCGGCGAGCCCCCCCAATCCCAAGTTGCGGGCCCCTGCGGACAGAGCCGGGCCCCTGCCACGATTCCGGGCCCCAGTGGTCTACTTGGGCTAGCTTTGGCTGAGACCAGGCTCCCTGGCATGCTTGCGGGTGCCCTGTGGGCCATCCTTAACCTCGGTGTCCGCAACCGGGCCCCTAACGAAATTTTTCAGGCCCACTTTGACTGCAGCCGGGTCCCTAATTCCGGCAGTCTCGGGCCTCCTGTCATCCAACCGGGCCCTCTGTGATCCACCCGGGCCCCCTGTGGACTGCAACCGGGCCCCCTGTAATCCACCCGGGCCCCCTGTGACTGCAGCCGGGCCCCCTGTGATCTATCCGGCCCCCTGTGACTGCAACCGGGCCCCTCTTTGATCCACCCGCACCCCTGTAACTGCAAACGGGCCCCCTGTGATCCACCCGGGCCCCTGTGACTGCAACCGGGCCCCCTGTCATCCACCCGGGCTCCCTGTGACTACAACCGGGCCATCTGTGATCCACCCGGCCCACCTGTGACTGCAACCGGGCTCCCTGTAATCCACCCGGGCTCCCTGTGATTACAACCGGACTCCCTATCATCCACCCGGGCCCCTGTGATACATCCGGGCCCCCTGGGACTGGGACCGGGCCAACTGTGATCCACCGGGGCCCCTGTGACTGCAACCAGGCTCTCTGCGATCCACCCGGCCCCCTGTGACTGCAACCGGGTCCTCTGTGATCCACCCGGGCTCCCTGTGATTACAACCGGGCTCCCTATCATCCACCCGGACCCCTGTGATACACCCGGGCCCACTGTGATTACAACCGGGCCCCTATCATCCACCCGGGCCCCTGTGATACACCCGGGCCCCCTGTGACTGGGACAGAGCCAACTGTGATCCACCAGGGCCCCTGTGACTGCAACCGGGCCCTCTGCGATCCACCTGGTCCCCTGTGACTGCAACCGGGCCCTCTGTGATCCACCCGGGCCCCCTGTAATTATAACCGGGCCCCATATGATCCACCCGGGCCCCATGTGACTCCAACCGGGTCCCCTGTGACTGCAAGCGTGCCATCTATGATCCACCCGGGCCCCCTGTGACTGAAACCGGGGTCCCTGTAATCCACTCGGGCCCCCTGTGACTCCAACCGGGCCCCCTGTGACTGCAACCGGGCCATCTGTGATCCAACCTGGGCCCCTGTGACTGCAACCGGGCCCTCTCTGATCCACCCGGCCCACCTGTGACTGCAACCGAGCCCCCTGTAATCCACCCGGGCTCCCTGTGATTACAACCGGGCCCCCTATCATCCACCCGGGCCCCTTGTGACTGGGATCGGGCCATCTGTGATCAACCCGGGCCCCCTGTAATTACAAATGGGGCCCCCTATGATTCACCCGGGCCCCCTGTGACTGCAACCGGGCCATCTATGATCCACCCGGGCCCCCTGTACTGAAATCGGGCCCCCTGTCATCCACCCGGGCCCCCTTTGACTGCAACTGGGCTATCTGTGATCCACCCGGGGCCCCTGTGACTGCAACCGGGCCGCCTATGATCCACCCAGGCCCCCTGTGACTGCAACCGGGACCCATGTGGTCCACTCGGGCCCCTGTAATTACAACCAGGCCCCCTATGATCCAACCGGGGCCCCTGTGACTGCAACCGGGCCCCCTGTGATACACCCGGGCCCCCTGTGACTGCAATCGGGCCCCCTGTAATCCACCTGGGGCCCCCTGTGATCTACCCGGGGCCCCATGTGATCCATCCTGGCCTCCTGTAATCCACTCGGGCCCTCTTTGACTGCAACCGGGCCCCCCTGAGATCCACCCGGGCCCCCTGTGATTGCAAACGGATTCCCTGTGGTCCAACCGGGCCACCTGTGACTGAAACCGGGCCCCCTGTCATCCACCCGGGCCCCCTGTGACTGCAACTGGGCCATCTGTGATCCACCGAGGCCCCTGTGACTGCAACCGGGCCCCTATGATTCACTCAGGCCCCCTGTGACTGCAACCGGGCCCCCTGTGATCCCCGGGCCCCCTGTGACTGCAACTGGACCCCCTGTGATTACAACCAGGCCAGTTAAGATCCACCTGGGCCATCTGTGATCCACCCGGGTCCCCTGTGACTGCAACCGGGCCCTCTGTGAGCCATCCGGCCCCTGTGACTGCAACCGGGCCCCCTGTAATCCACCCGGCCCCTGTGACTGCAACCGGGCCCTCTGTGATACACCCGGGCCCTTGGGACTGCAATCGGGCCATCTGTGATCCACTCAGGGCCCCTGTGACTGCAACCATGCACTATGTGACTGCAACCGGGCCCCCTGTGACTGCAACCGGGCCCTTTTTCATCCACCCGGGCCCACTATGATCTACCCGGGCCCCCTGTGACTGCAACCGGGCCCCCTTTGATCCACCCGGGCCCCCTTTGATCCACCCGGGCCCCCTGTGACTTCAATCGGGCCCCCTGTAATCCACCTGGGGCCCCCTGTGATCCACCCGGGCCCCATGTGACTGCAACCGGGCCCTCTGTGATCCGCCCGAGCCACTGTCACCGCAACCGGGCGCCTGTGATCCACCCGGGCCCCCTGTGACTGCAACCGGGCTCCCTGTGGTCCAGCAGGCGCGGGTCCTCTAATGCCACGGACGGGCCCCTGCCATGAGTGCGGGGCCCCGTGGTCTATCTGGGCTTGCTGTGGCTGCCGTCGGGCTCCCTGGCATGCTTGCCTGGCATGCTCGCTTGGGTGCAGTCCCCTTTAGGGCCACCCATAATTGCTGTGTCCGCAAACGGGCCCCTAACGATATTCTCAGGCCCATTTTGACTGCATCCGGGGCCCTATTTCTGACAGTCTCGGGACCTTTTTGGTTCCTCTGTGACTGCAACCGGGCTCCTTGTATTCTGCCTTGGCCCCTTTTAGTCTGCCCGGGGCCTTTGTAGGTGGTCTGGGCTTTTGTAGTGTGCCTGGGTCCTGTGTGGTCCATCCGGGTCCCTGTGGTCTGCCCGCGCCCCTTGTGGGCGGTCTGGGCTCCTTTTAGTCTGCCTGGGCCCTCTGTGGTCTGATCGGGCCCCCTGTGGTCTACCCAGCCCCCTGCAGTCTGCCCAGCCCCTTGCAATTTGCCCGGGTCCCTATGGTTTGTCCGTGTCCCTGTGGTCTGCAAGGAACCACAGCACTAGCGGATCCAGGGGGGTAAAGGTAAAATCGGGGGATTTGATGCCCTCCCCAAATCCCCCGATTTTACCAATTTTTACGGATTTTCTTCAAACAAAAACCATATGTTTTTTCACGATTTGGGGCCCCGTTGCCCCCTCCCCACACCATCGGCCTGAATCCGCCCCTGATTCCACTCCTCCCACTTCGCTGTATCCGGGAACCCGTGCTATAATTTCAGGCTCCCTCTGGGCTACCCAGGCCTCCTCTGGCTCTAGCCGGGCTCCTTGCCTTGCTTACGAACCCCGGAGTTCACCCCCCCCACCGTGCGCAGCCGGGCCCCTTCCGATGAGTACTGGTTTAATACATTGACATAGGTTTGTTATTTTGGCATCTTTCCGCCGGCACTACTTTTCTTCATTGATATATTTCTAGGCATTTTTGTCAGAAATGTGCATGAAGTTTTCCATTTTTGTTTGTTCAAGTGGAATTTTAAATACAGACAAATTTAAGCCTCTTAAATTTGTCTGTCAAAAATGTATCGTATCTTGTCGTCAAATCCGGGTCAAATAATGTGCGTCCACCGGCGAATGGTAGCCTCTTAATTTCCCGGGATTGTCAGCGCAACGCGAAGGAATCTAAGGCATACTCCTGGCTCTCTTGTCGCATTCGCCGAGGCGAATGATTTGCACAAAGTTTGCCTTGAACAGTAAAATTGGCATGCGTATGATTCAATCGGCTTGTGTCTACTCTGGAAAAGTTTCGTTAGGCTCTGATTTGGATTTTACGTTTGGGCTTTTCGTGTCAATCCAAATCGTGCTCCGATGCGCAGTGTTGAATGGCAAGTGAAGTGATTGTTTGCTATTAGCTCCTGTCGGGCTAAATCCTCAATGAGTGATGATCCCCTGTCCGGCTCCCCTGATGGCTAAATACCAAGACTTGGATAATCTTTTGCCCCCTATGGCCGCCAGTGACGTATCTAGAATTTGAGTAAGGGTAGGGGCAAAGCCTCAGGGGACAGGGGTGGCACTTAGCCACCCGAAGGGCGCACTTTTCACCCAAAGGGCGACCAATCGTCGCATCCTGGGGGAGGGGAGGGTTTGGGGGAAGCATTTCGTCCTCAGAGGCTCTTGGGTTTAACCCTATTTCCGTCAGGCTCCCGGCTACCCCTATTTCCGGCAGGGGGGCAATATCGGCCCCCCCCTAAGATCTCGTAATCTAACCGGCCGATTTTGAAAATTCAAAGTGCTATAGATTCCCCTGACGCTAAACTTTATTTTGAAAAAGAAAATTTCAAAATTTTGATTTTTAAGGAGAAAGTCGTGCAAAATATACAATTTTTGTGTATTTTTTAGATATTCCATAACCCTTGTCTCTGTTGTATGATTTTCACAAAACTAGTTCAGATTTACAAATAATTGACCCAAAATTGTCATATACTCGAGTTACGCAAAAATTCGAAATTCAATGGCAGTTCCAGGACCAGGACTATGAGGGGAAATATATACAACCTAAAAAGTTTTTGTTACGCGGATTAGAAGCCGTGATATACTGCTTGGCATCTTTGACACATAAATAAATGAAAAAAAAGTGAAAAACTCATCAGGGGCGGAAGCAGTAAGGTAAAACAGTGGGGTAAAATACATCCCAACAATATGCGAGTGGTATGCATGAGTATATTAGTCCCTCGACTAGTTGAAATTTATTTCTGATAATTTTTACCCTCCCATGGCAGCTCTGGGAAAGGGGGTGACATAGGCGGATCAAGGACTCTCGTCGTGGGGGGGGCGGGTGGGGGTGATTGGAAACACATTTTTAATATACAACGATATTGAGTCGCGGCGGTGATACTGGCTGGGAATATGCATTTTGAAAATGTGTAGTGACTGGACACGCCTCTGGTAATCTAGAATTTGGTTATAACTATTTTGAATTTTCATATACCCAATTGTATTCGCCCTGGCACGGCTGTAAGCAGTCTTCTCACTTACTAACGTTTAGTCCTTCTTGATAACATTCCCCCCATTTTGAACTGCTGTAACCGCCCCTGATGAATACAAATAGTGACAATTGTGAATGCACTATCATCTCACATAAAAAATGATATAATAAAACCATATAACTGGTATCAGGATCAGCAGAGACGGCTTCCTTTTACAAAGAACCCATCGCATACGATAATACTTGGTTTGTGGATAGAACCTCCCCAAAAACCCAGCCATAGCTCCGCCCCTGGTAAATATATAATATTGACAATTTCAGAAAACCTGCCTGTACTAGTTTTAGGAAAAGTCAGGAAGTTTCAAAGTTCTATCGCAAGCCGTTTCGGAGATATTCTTGAAAAACCCTAGGGGGGGCAATATTAGCCCCCCTGCCGGAAATAGGGTTAAGGGTGACTGCCCCATTCGCCTCCCCCCTGGTGGCCACCCCATTCGCCCCGCCCCCTGGTGGCTGCAGCCGGGTCCCTACTCCCAGTAGTTAATACCCTGTGGATGCAGACGGGCCTGCCATGGATGCGGTTCGTGTAACTGCAACCAGCCTCTGCCATGCTTGCCATGCGGGCCCCTGTGGTATCCCGGGCCCTATTGGTCTGACCGGGCCCCCTGTGGCCTGTCCGGGCCCCTGTGGTCTGCCCGGGCCCCAGTGTGCAAAGTATGGCATTTTCGACGAGATCTCGTCGGTGTGAGTGCCCTTGGAGACAGGAGCGAGTGGTGCGAATTTTATCAGCCTGGTGCGAATTTGCAAGACTGGTGCGAGGAAGTTGACACTGAAAACTAAAAAAATAATGACTGAATAGTTAGGAAGACACGGGAGGGGCCTTATAAAAAGTCCTTAACTAACTAATAAGAGAGGTAGTATTGCATCGTGTGGGTAGGAATGTGTGCGTTTTTCTCCCTGGTATATGGCAGATTGGTGCGATTTCTTTTAGGCTGGTGGTGCGATAATTTTGGATGGCTGGTGCGACTCGTCTGGCCTGCTGCCATACTTTGCAGATTGGCTGGGTCCCATTTGGTCTGCACGGACCCCTTGTCTGCTAGTGCCCATTTTGTTCTGATCGAGCCCCTTGTGGTCTGCCCGGGCCTCCTGTAGTTTTCCCGGAACCCTTTTGGTCTGTCCGGGCCTCTGTGTGGCCTCTGCGGACCCCCTTTTGTCCGTTCGGGGCCCCTTTTGTCGGCGCGGGCCCTCTGTGGTTTGCCCGGGCCCCTCCCAGTCTGCAAAGTATGGCACTTTTGGCGAGATCTCGTGGTGCGGACACCCTTCAGGTGGTTCGAACTTTGGAGCAAACAAATGCCCACTTTTGCTGTATGGTGCGAGGGAGCTCAAATCAAACAGCCACAGAGGTCTGAGAAGGGAGAAACTGGTAAAAACATCGAAATTTCCAGGTCAGTGAAATTTCTCACCAATGCTTCGTGTGAATTTTAGGCTGCTGGTGGTGAAAAATCTACAAGGCTGGTGCGGACTCGTCGGGTCTGCTGCCATACTTTCCAGACTGGGGCCCCTCTGTGGCTAGCCCAGCCCCTGTGTTCTGCTCGGGTCCCTGTGGTCTGCCCGGGTCCTTTCATCTGTCCAGGCCCCGTGTGGTCTGCCCGGGCCCGCTGCCCAGCCAGCAATTCCGACCGGGCCCAGAGCGGGCTGGGCCGGGCTCTGCCCGAGCCCTAAGACTCATAGCTGAGCCACATAGACTCGGGCTGAGCCCGACATTAGGTCGGTGGATGACAACTTGCCCGAGTGGTAGAGCCCGGTCTTGCTTGACCATGGGTTCTGCCCAGGCGCAGCGGAGCCGAACCTGGTCTGAGCCCATGTACGCGGGCTCTGCCCAGTCAAAGCCCAGCATATATCGGGCAGAGTCCAGCCAAATTGCTGGCTGTGTGTGGTCTGCTCGGGCCCCTTTTGGACTTACCGGCGTCCTATGGTTTCTGGGTTCCTGTGGTCTGCCCGGCCCCTTTGGTGTGCTCAGGCCCTCTGTGGTCTGTCTGAGCCCCTTGTGGTCTAAGAATATCGTGCAGAAACTGAAGCTGTTGTGTTAGTCGCGTATTTGCAGGAGTTCCTTATTTGTGAGCAGTTTCGTGCCCCAGGTAGTGTATCCGTGCTCCCTGTTGCCGAAACCGGCCCCCTGCCATGCTTGCGGGCCCCCTGTGGTTTTCCCGGGCAACGTGCGGCCGGTCCCATGCCTCCTAGAACATTCGGGGAAAAATGGATGGGGCGTGAGAAATTTTAGGCCCCCCATTCCTTTTGTACTGATCCTATATGAGGATTGTAAAGGGAAATAGGCAGTACCACCTATTCATAGTACCCCTTGACCGGTACCCAGTGTTGTAAAATGTCATGGCAAGGTGAATGGATCAGAAAAAGGTGTCTTGATCATGTAACATAAATATCAGTATCCCCGCTGATAAAGGAATTTCGCACTTCGATCTCTACCCTCCATTTGTATCAAATTATTCGCGATAATGCGATTTCGTTCCAGGTGTGAATGTTAAAATGGTTGGACAGTATAAACATAAGTCGGGTGCACAAAAGCGTAAAACAAAGAACATTCAATACCGAGGGGCTGCTCTGGCAAAACTACCCAAACTTTGTTCATTTTTCAGGTAACCTATGAATCTAGAATCGTCTTGCTAATTTTGCAAACTGTTATAAAATGACCCCGATCATATTTGCATTTAATATCTAGCAACGTACGCGTCCACTTAAAGTAGTTCATTTCACTACTATTTTTGGTACTTTGCAAGCTACGTTCATTTATCGACCGCAAAAAATTAAAACCCCAATTTAAAACTAACTCGGAAAAGTGCAATGTGTATAGTTTCCAGCAAAACGGTAAAGTAAGGTTGTAATTCCAATCCTTCTTTTCCTGATCATTATCTTCCTCGGCCAGCCCACCAGCCGGATCCCGTTTGCTAAAAGACCCTCCAGCATCCATCCCTCCTGCGTCGTCCGGGCTGATCCCGTTGTACCTCCGGAGGAGAGCATCCGCGTGGACGACGAAGACGGTAAGTAGACACCTACTTGTCCAATATCCTTATATAGTTTGGCAGCTCGTTCAAAAGTTTGGGTCTTCTGTCTACTTTTTGGGCTAAATAGTGCAAATCAGGAACAGTGACGAATAGCGCGCTAAAAATTGTTATTTAACCTTTGCAGTCAGTTTTCGACAACAAACGGTCGAAAATACGTTTTTTTCGGTCACATTTTCATTAAAAAAATACGGGCCCCCATCATGTACGGGCCCCCCCATCATGTACGGGCCCCCTTTCGAGCCGGGTGCCCCCAATCGAAAACATAAAGTTGCGCCCCTGGTCATGTTATTCACCTTCTCGATCACAACCCTCAACCCCTTTGGCACAGATCAGGAAGTGTCTGTGTGAAGGATGTGAAGAAACAGGGTTGTGGGTGGAGCCACGGGAGCGATCGCTCCACGCTGGTGGGCACTTCCTGTGATAATAATAAGAATAATAATAATAATAATAATGTTTTTATTTCACACTCATGGTGTATATCACACACGCATTCACATACGCATCACATATCATTATACGTGCATATCAGATGTCATCAGTCAAATACACACACGTCATAATATAGTACATAACACTTGCCTAAAACACTGTTTGAGGCAGCCCTAATCGACATTGAATCAGCCAATGCCTTCTTATGTGCCTGCCAATTTACTTTACAGATACCTGCCAATCGTTTCGTGGAAAATTAAAAGCCTATGTCGCCTCTCTGTAGTTGTGGATGAGCCAATGATTGTGTCCTATACTGTGGATAGTGTTATGAATTTGTATCGCTCTTAGGGTTTGTATCACTTTTATGGTTTTCCTGTTTTGATGTGCTGTCACAATAGGTTTTCCTATTTTTATGAGTTAAGCTTGTGCCTCTTTGGACATTTTCCTTCAAGCTTTGTAGCATCTATGCTTTTATGGTGTTCATGTTTAATCTTTTAGCTCTTGTACTCTGCATTTTATTGGAGTCATACCGTTGGCAAAAGTGCAGATCAATAAACAAATAAATAAATGTGTTGAAGTGCAGGTATCTGGAAGCTGATCTAGCTAATCTCGTCACCAGGATACTCATCTCCTTTCCTTCAAGTATTCCTGGCTACGCCAATGGTTGGAAATATGGCAAGGGTAAGAAATACTATGGCTTGTTTCCGTATACTATTAATTGTTTCCGAAAAATTATGTTTTCTTCAAGCGGATATATTTAATATGACATGAGCGCAATTAGAAACACTTTCATTGTGCGTAATTAGCTAACATGACCTAAGGCACGCAGTGTCATATTTGTCACAGCTGTATTGAATTTTGCTGCTTTTCATCACGGTGATCCTAACATATTGAATTGTTTCTTTCTCTTCAATATGTCGATACCATTGAAAATTTCTGACCTGCATAGATACTTAGAAAATGGTGGAGCTTGCGACATTGGAATTTACAAGAAATCCTTTTATTTACAACGATCAGAACAGCCTTGTTTGAAAAAAAACGCTACTGAAATCGCCACTGCGTACTACACGTCAAAACACGCTCACTCCGAAAGCACTTAAAGGGAATGTGGCACCTTGGTAAAATCCTGGATTTAGTGTAATTAGGCGTACTTTTAGCCCAAAAAATGAAACTACTCATGCTTTTCTGAAAAATGTTCAATAAGCTCAATATTTTGTTTTTAAATATTCCTCTAGGAAAATAAATAAATATCTGCCTGTGGATGATGTCATGATCTGGCAACCACTACCATACTTGAAATGCTTCAAGGGCTTCGATTTGCTGATGCTCATCGTGACGTCAGCATATGTCGTCACACCAGCAGCTCACAACAATGGCCGCCCGGCGAGGGGTAAATGAGGGGTACGTGTCAGGTGGGTTTTAGTTTTTCTACGGAAATATCGAGTTCCAAGACAAATGATATATGGAGTACCGGGTTTTCTAACTTTCCTTACAACTTGGCTATCTCAGTTAAAATCACGTTATGAAGGTGCCACATTCCCTTTAAAATATAGTGGCACACGCCTATGTATCACTAGGACCACTGGGACACATGAAGTGACGAAGATGGAACATTTCAGCAGATCATGGTCGCGCTGCAGGCCATGCGTTGTGTCGCTGGTCTGTCTAAAAATCCCTTCAGAAGTAATTGAAAGGCAAATAAATGTGAACTTTACACCCATGTGAAAAAAGCCAGTGTGTGCACTTCTACTGCTGTTGTTTCCCTTCACTCAGTAGTAAAACTAGAAAAGCATTAAAGCCAATGAAACATAATTGCCTAGAATTTAGCTGAAAACAATATGTCCCAAATAACTGGCATGAACACCTTTGATTTCATAAGTAGATAGCGTCAGCTTACCTGAACTGAACAAGTAGTTTAGCTTGTAGCAAAACAACGTCTTAACCCTCGCCCCACCGGGGCCATCGACGGCCCCCTAAGGTTTTTCCGGGGTAGCAGACAAAAGATGAGGCGCAGCACAGCGGTTGAGGGCTCTACCTCTCACTGCATCATTTTCCCACCATCCCTGAAGTTTTTTACCCCGAGTCACCCAAGGTCAGGTCACCAGACGAGGTCAAACAAGGTCACCACACTTCAACCTTAGAGCTCTGTAAGAGCTACATTTCGAAGTCGATCGATTTAAGACTTCCTACACTTCATGACCCCTCCAGGGTCTACAAGGTGTATATCCGGGATTTTTCGATTTCGTGCCCTGAGGTCAGGTCACGAGGTGACCTCTCCCATTGAAAAAGCATGGGGGAAGCTGTCTTATGATCTAAAAGTCACAAAAACGATTGAAAATGCTCAGCTTGATCAAAAACGCGTTCTTGGGCACCATTTACGGATTCCAGGGCAATATTTGCCCTTTGACCTCTCCAAGGTCATCCAAGGTCACCAGGGGTCAAAAACAGTATTTTGACAATAACTTTTGACCTAATTAAGCTAGAGCGCTGAAACAAACACCATCGTGAATGTCTTGTCACTTGCTTTCATTTGTTATACGACAAGGCCACTTGCTGACCTTTCGTGACCTCAGGTCATATTAGGTCACGAGGTGACCTCTGGAGGTCAAACCACTGGCGGGAGGTCTTTACGTTTCACATAGTAAAAAGTAAACAGAAAAATTACTGGCAATTTCCTATTAAATGTACTTTACCAGACCTCAATAGCTCTAATGGCATAAGAGCTATGCCCAGTTTGCTTAAGTATTGCATATTTGAGTGAAAATAGCCGATCTTGACCTAATTTGACCTCTGGAGATAAAAAATTAACCTGAAAACTAAAACATGTGAAGTAATTTCTTACTGAATTCACGCGAGCTTTCTAGTGCGCTTTGCAGATTTGCTCTAACGCCCATATTTTCGGAGTTAGAGGGGGTGCCATCGATGGCCCCCAGTGGGGCGAAGGTGGCGGCGGACTCCCCGGTGGGGCGCGGGTTAAGCCTATTGCTTCTTCAGGCCTATTTCATTAGTCCCTGTGGTTCATCCAAGGCGTAGGTGTGTAAGAGGAATGTGGATTGATGCAGCTTGACGGGGCACAAGTAGCCCCAGCATAATGCCGAAATATTGCTCTCTTTCTGGGAGAATGGTCACACCTGAATGGGTTTAGATAGGTGTATCCACGTTCAAAAGAGCTGGGCTGTTGCAAAATGTGTATCTCTATGGCAGTGGCTGTCAATTTGTCTAATTTGGGAACCCCCAATATTGTTGCTGGAAATATACCTCCTCACCTGATGAGTGGGAGCATTCACTTCTTATCTTCATTCTTCAACATCTTTGAGCACGAGAGCCTTTCACGTCTGCTCCTTCATTTGAATATGCAAATTTAGCCAGCATTTCGACACAAGGACGCATATCTCCTAGCCGTGTTTTCAAAAGGTTTAAACAAGGCACCTTGGATGTAAGAAGTTCAAAGGGGGTAGACGATATGGTAGATGTAGTTTATGATATTAAAATCTTACCTCCTGTCTCATTGCCACCCACAAGTCATGTAGAAGCATAATACATTTTGTGATCGTCACCCCGTACAATCTCCGGGTTCAGGATGTGAAATGCCTCCTCGTCACATCGCCAACACAGGGGGCCTAGTTGAAGTTCTGCCTCGAGGTGGGCACAGAATAACTGATTCCCTTTATTTGCTGTCACGGATGATAGGTATCACTCAATAGTGTGCTGTCACTTACAGTTACATACATTTTTCGATCACCAATCCGCACATATATGATCAAAGAAGCCAGTGGTGAGTACAAGGGCAACTACGGGGCTCAAGCCCCCCTCCTACGAAATGTCTAGAGTGCATTGAGTAATGGCATGGCCGGAGGCTCTTGCATTGATGAAGGGCGGTGCACTTTCTTTTCGTTTCTAACCGGGTTAAAAGAATAACGGGACGCTTTGAAATCGTCTCAACATATTTCAGCTATGTATTAATCATGTCGACCTTAATTTTTTCATCGGTGAGACTTCATGTTTTACAGGAAAGCAAAAACTCAAAATGAATGCAGCACAAGCTTTTTTCTGACGCTTAGCGGTCCGTATCGTAGGAATCATTTCCTTTCAAATAAAATAGTGTATGTACATTGAATATGCACATCAAATGATTCACATACCTGGCAGATGTTATTCTACAGGGTAAGCAGGTGATGTGGGCGTAGTTGTTTGTTGAGTGTTGGTGTGTGTGTTCTCGGATGTAAAGTCTTCAGTTATCCTAAGTAGCGTGCGGTCCGAGCATATTTCGAGGATTATCGTGTTTTGTGAGACATGCTTTCGTATTATGTCATGCGGTGGTGTTCTGTCATGTGGTCCTTGAGTGAGATCATAGCTGCATTTATGAGATCATAGGTTCATTTCACATCGAGGATTTGAGGATGCAGGCGAGTAAACATCTTGCCAACTTGACATTTTGTCTGTCATTGTCGAGCCATACAGTTTGAAAAGATAGCTTTGCCCGGTGTAGCAAATTTTAGAGGTTGGAAATGAATAAATGAGTGCAGGGCTTCACAAGAAGAACAATCAATAGCAGGTTTAAATCAACGGGTAGGTATTTTCCAGGATGGTGGGGATGAACCTGTTCTTTTGAGTGAGTATAGGTGCTGAATACTACCGCTACGTGTAGTACTTGGTATTCTTTGCCAATACTGAGGTCGACGTGGTACATTTTCAAAAAGTAGTGGGATAGTTTTGACCTGGATATTTTTATAGGAATGTCAAAACTCAAAAATTACAACCTCTCCGCCCCACGATATCGCAGATTCATAAACCTGCTTACCCTGTTGCGAAACAAGTTGAATCGAAAAATAACTCTATTTGTTCTCGACACTCACACCTTTAAAACGTCGGAAAAAGTTGTTAACATCCTTACGGTGAATACGCCCAAGGAAATTTTGGTTTTGTTGGACGTCGCTAGTTTATTTATAAATGTCCCAATCGAGCAAATCATTCATATCATTCTTGAATAATTATTCGATAATTCTGCACTTCCACGGCTTCGACTTCCAGAACCGATCATGGCAGACTTACTTCGCCTGTGCACAAAGGGGCTTCATTCAGGTGCCCCGAAGAAAGACTTTACGTGTAGGTCGATGGGGTGGCTACGAGGTCACTACGAGGTGTGTCTGTGTGTGTGTGTGTGTGTGTGTGTGTGTGTGTGTGTGTGTGTGTGTGTGTGTGTGTGTGTGTGTGTGTGTGTGTGTGTGTGTGTGTGTGTGTGTGTGTGTGTGTGTGTGTGTGTGTGTGTGTGTGTGTGTGTGTGTGTGTGTGTGTGTGTGTGTGTGTGTGTGTGTGTGTGTGTGTGTGTGTGTGTGTGTGTCACTTAAAGAGTGTAACATTGTCAGCGACAGGAGTTAAACAAACTTTTTCTTCGGGTTAGTAGAGGGTATTTGTGTAGATGTTGTTAATACTGAGGAATTGAACAGAATGAAACTGGCATTTATCGAGTCGGAACTTTTCTATCGGATTGAATGTCAACAGTAAGCTGCCCTTTCTAAAGTTCATGGTTGATGGAGCAAGGGAGAATTTCACCACTGGCGTTCATAGGAAACAGACAGGCGGAGGCAGATGTATGAACGCGAATAAAAACTGCACTGAAAGCTACAAGAGTGGTGTTGTGAGCGTTTTTGTCCGTAGATCAATTAAAACTTGTTCGACCTGGACACTCATTTGCCGCTACGGAATAGGGTTAGGTAGATGTTGGTTAGCAACGGTTATAGAAATATCATGTTTGACACAGAAATGGGGGATATGCTCAACCGCAGTACAGTACAGCCCGCCTCACACGGAATCTAGCTCACCTCACATGAAGAACAGCCCACCTCACACAATGAACAGCCCACCTCACATACTGAACAGCCCGCCTCACACTCAAGAATAGCCCACTTTACATACTGAACAGGCCAACCTCACACAAAGAACAGCCCGCCTCACCTACTGAACAGTCCAAACCTCACTCAAGAACAGCCCACCTCACATACTGAACAGCCCACCCTCACATACTGAACAGCCCAGCTCTCACAAAGAACAGTCCACCTCACGCAGTGAACAGCCCACCTGACACTCAAGAACAGTCCAACCCTCACGCTCAAGAAGAGGCCCACCTCACACTCAAGAACATCCCACCTCACACAAAAGAAAAGCCCGCCTCACATACTGAACAGTCCAACCCTCACGCTCAAAAAACAGCCCTGCCTCACACAGTGAACAGCCCAACTGTCACAATGAATAGTCCACGTCACACACATATCGGTCGACTTCACAAGTAGAGCAACCAAACTTCTTCACAGAACAGTGCACTTTACACGCAGAACAAGCCATCTCACATAAAGTCAACGAGATCAACCTCTTCTACCGAAAATCTCACAACAGCTTGGAAAAGGACGAAAGTGTTATAAAACAATAATGAGGAACAGCACAAAAACGAAAGGCCCGGACAAAAAAACTGAAAATAAACATTTGCTACAATAGTCCGAAAAGTAGAAAGTCTGGTCATGAACAACAACTCTTCCGAGAAACGCTCACCAGTGGCGGATCCAGGAATTGACTGGGGAGGGGGGTTAGAGGGCTCGGGCCTCCACCTCCATCGCCACGGAACGGCTTCCGGCTATGCATTAACTATCGGCACTCTGAAACTACGGGGGAGGACTTGAGCTTCATCAACATCCATTCCGTCCAACATATTCCAGGGCGCTGCACGCAAATCTGTCGAAATCAGCCTGCACGGAGCCCCTCAAAATCAGCCTGGTGGTAATTAAAGGCCGCAGAAGGTATAGCCCAAATCAGCACCAAGAACAAATGAGACAATCACTTCATCATGGTCAGAGGCGAGCGTGCTCCGTCTGGACACAGCGCTAACATTATATCTCAGAGTGTTGTAGGAATAACCTAGGACCCTAAAAAGATGATACAGATGACAGTAAAGGCGCTAAAAGACTGGTAGCCTAAGAAGCCAAAGTCCAGAAACTAAAACGTCTTAACCCTAAAAAAGCCCAAAAGGCTACGTCAAGGCAAAGATAAAGAATCTTTTCAGGGTCCTAGGTCATTCCTACAACACTCTGCGGTTTATGGCACTCTTTCTCCAGCAGGTCTTCCGAGAACTTAACATTATATCTGTGAAAACAGCAGAAGTTCGATATTCGATATTCAGATTGATATTCAGGGATCTTTATAATCGCCTTAAATCATACATCATTTGAAAGCCCTGCCGAGACTATTCCAGAAACAGTTCTCTATATTGCTCTATCGCGTGGTGTTCTTGAGATAGAGCACAAAATGTGCCGTAAAAATCAGTTTGGGCCGAAATGCATTAAATGCCATCGACTTTAACATGGGACCCAACGTATCACCAAAATCGGGGCCAATTGATTTCACTTAAAATCAATATGCAAGCCAAGAAACATGAAATACAAAACAAGTTCACGGCTTTTTGCGGGGCACAGCTTGGTTCAGGCTCCAGAAGGCTGTTGAAGTCAACATTTTTGTGCTTTAGCTCAGGAACACAACGCGATATAGCAATATAAAGAACTGTTTCGGAATGGTCTAGGTAAGGGCTTTTAAATGATGTATGATTTAACGTGATTTCGTTAACGGGAGTGAATATCATTATGTTGACCTCGGGATACGAAGGAATACAAAATATATCAATAATATAATATATTATTATCAACAAATGATATAAATGAATATCGAAAACGTTGACTTCAACAGCCTCTGGAGCCCTGAACCAAGCTGTGCCCCGTAGAAAAACGTGAAATGGTTTTTGTATTTCATGTTTCTTGGTCTGCATACTGTTTTTAAAGTAAAATCAATTGTCCCCGATTTTGGTGATACGTTCGGTCCCATGTTAAAGTCAATTGCATTTAATGCATTATCGCCAAAAACTGATTTGTACGGCACATTTTGTGCTCTATCTCAAGAACACCAAGTGATAGAGCAATATAACGATTTGTTTCGGAATGGTCTCGACAGGGGCTTTCAGATGATGTATGATTTGAGGCGATTATAAAAAATCCTGAATATCGGTTTGAATATCGAATATCGAAGTACTGCTGTTTTTCACAGACATGCTAACATTGACAATATCTCAGACCAAGATCACACTGCTCGACGAATCTCACAGCAAGCGCAAGAGCTCGGGGTTAGCACTGGACGCATACGATCTTCTTGTCGTCTCCATCGGATCTCAGGTAAATTAAAGTCACCTAATACCAGCAGACGTCACGAGCCTGGTAATGACGTCAAACACTGGCATATCATTTCCAGTGCTGTGTCGTTGTTCGGAGGTCGGTAACACACGATAAGTCATGCTAGGCTGGGTTGTGTGATATATGAGTAATATACTTGATATACAATGTGATATATCAAGTTACTTGGACAACTGGAGAATGCGCAAACCGTCAGATATGTGATATTGCTCACCACAACCGCGCTGAGCAGAAGGCTTACGAGCATCTCCGGGAAAGACCACCAACGAAACACATGCAAGAACACCGCAACGCAGCCAGCACCAGACAAATGCTTACAAAAAAACACGACAGTTCTGGCCCCATGTAACGATCACCGCAAACTGACAGCACTGGAAACACTTAACATCAGCGACAAGACACCAACCATCAACATTCACCACGTGTTGACATTAACCACATCACACTAGGCACAGCATGCACAACATGAAGCACGTGCAACGTGAACCGCATCACATTACTTCAAATATACGATAGACATTTTTTAGATTTGATTAGTGTGATTTTGCGACTGAATATTGAGGCTATCACTGCAATTTGACGACTGTGCTGTGTGATATTTTACGAGCGTTTGCAACCATGTTGTTAAATATGTTTTGCCAACTTACGATGCCCTCAAAAGTGAAATTGAGTTTATTTTATAATGTGTGCACCTTTGTGCTGAGTTAAAATTCTACGATAATTATTGAAACATTTTTTCAAGAAGAGCCATTAACCAGCTATTTTTTATTTCATTATTAATCGTCATTTTTAATCAGCGTCACGAACGATGTCGATATAGTTAAATTCATCTGATGAAGGTTTAGAATAATTCGATACGTTATGAGTAAACCAGTGTCGTAAATAATGTATATATATAATATATATATATATATATATATATATATATATATATATATATATATATATATATATATATATATATATATATATGTTATAGCCCGTATGGATAATTGGCCCGTTTGCATACGGGCCGGCCCATTTGTAAACGGGCCAAATAGCCGGCCCGTATGCAAACAGGCCAGGGATGTGGCCTGTTTGCAAAAAGTCCGGCCCGTTTGGGTTTTCTAGTATCCTGGCCCGTTTGCAAACCGGCCGGCCCGTTTGCAAACCAGCAGGTCCGCTTAAAACAGGTTTGAGTAAAATGCATTCGCAGGCAGGAGCTTTCTTGGCAAGCGTTTACTGATCTTATTTCATGAAATGCAACCCCAAATCGGATCACGCCTAATTTTTTTCCACTTCTGGACCGAAGCGCATTGGATAAATCCCGCCCACTCCACCTCCTGGGCACAACATGTGGCCCAACTTGACGCCGCAAAAGCAAGCGTTGTACTCCCTTTTTTATCTGTGGAGTGCAAGGGTGGTTGGGACCGTCTTGTCGCCTTGACACTTGCTGAATCCCCGGTAAGTGTTATGCACAGTTGCGTGCCTATGTTTAAGAATATTGCGTCATCCCTGGATTAAAGCCTAAATATAGGCATCAGAAATTTACTATCTTCGATTTCAGGTTATTCTCTATTTGTGGTTTGGGGACAGGTCCATATTTGAGATATTCATTTTGGAGTCATGGATTTAAGAATTTTATAAATATCCAGTGCCATCCCATTTGCATTTACAATCATATCTGGCCAGGATAATTCGATTAGAGGCTATGCCAGCGCCTCCCCATCATAACCATCATATAGAAGGTTTAGGTAAGGCAACCAACTTTTCTAGGTAAAGAAAATTAAAGAAGGTAAACGAGAATTAAACGGCCCCTATGTGGGATTTCAAAAAACGCGAAAGCTGGTGGATTCAAATTCATGAAGAACTATCAATCACTTTTTGACTCAGCTCAATATTGAGATCATGACAGGTCAAAGAAAGTGGGATTTTGAGTAGAGTTTTTGGGCTTTAGCGTCTGACAGAGTTAGAATAATTTTTAGGCACCATTCACTTTCTCTCGTCACGGAAAATTCAATGATGTATGATATGACCATATTAGGTCAAAACACAAAAATTACCTGATCTCAGGTCAGGTCAAAGTCACTGTTTAACCTACCATAGTTAATATGCATATGGATCGACTTGCAATAGCAATCCAAACGCAATGATATAAAAAAATATAAGCTGTATCATCATTTCATGCAGTTTTGGAACTAAATCTAAAAACTGCTTATATAGCCCCAGATGACCTCTCAGAGATCACAGGTCAAATATTGCAATATGAACCTTGAAAGAGGCCCGGATACTACGATTGGGAGAATATTAAGGTATTTTCAGCTGTATCTACGTAAATACAGCCAAATTTCTGTTTTTCCCATGTATTTCCAATGGAGAGGTCATGGTGCGTACTTGACCTGCAGTCATCGATATGAAAAATCACGGGATATATGTTGTAGCACTTGGTGAGCCCATTGTGTGGTATAAGCTTCAATCCGATAGATTTACCCATTTATTTCTTATACCACCTTAAACATTTTTTTGAGGGTGAGGTCGCTTGACCTGCACTGGTGTCTTGATCTGAGATGACCCAACTTTAAACTTTAAGGGAAAGTTGCAGAATTGATCAAGGATAAGGTGCGCCAAGTATGGTGGCGCTTCGCACCACCGTTTTACGTGCCGCCAGAAAAACCCAAGTGGGGGGTGTTCAAACACCCCCACAAAGATACTGATGATTATTGGAGTTTTAGGGCACCGCAGCTACAAAGGCTATATATGCCCGTCAGTATTGTGCTACATCATTCTGAGATTGTCCTATTAACTAAAGTGGCCTACACAGAGGGTGTGAAATCGAAGAATATGTGATGGGGGTATATACTACGTCAAAATGTGTTTCTCTCAGATATGATAACACTTTCCCAATGTCTATGGACGCGTCATTGCCTAGAATCTGTCCCAGCGGAACCGGTGGGAAGAATCGCCGCTGACTTCGCCTCAGCTGGTCGCAGCTGTCAGTAATAGATAAAACATGATGTACATACAGTGAGGCGGCTGCCGCAGTGTGGACAGAGTACGGTATTAGTCAGATGTGCCCGTGTGTAGAGTAACAATGACCGATCCTGAGCCTGGTAAGGCTCACTTCCTCCCTTCTATTTCGTCTGTTGGATGATCCCCAGTGCCCGACTGACGGACGTAGGCGTTTCAGGAAACAATCTGATTCTGTTGTCCACCTATTCTGCCACTCAGTGTCTAGGAGCATTTTGAAGCCTGCCTTCAGGTCTGTGGCTGGGACTCTAAATCGTAGCAACGGGGGCAGCTGGGAGGCCTCTTTGGCAACTCTGTCTACTTTTTCGTTTCCTGAGATACCAACGTGACTCGGGACCCATAGGAAACGCACATCTGTTCCTCTGGAGGAAATCTTCGTCAGAAGCCTCCGAACTGTCGGTATAAGCCAGCACTGTTGTGGGTGGTAAGACTGGAGAGCAGAGAGAGTACTAGCAGAGTCAGTAATAATAAGACATCGCTCCTCAGGGAAGCGTCTGATGTGTCTTAAAACCCTCAGAATAGCGTAAAGTTCTGTTGTAAAAACTGACACCTTCAGTGGCAGGCTAAAACCTTCGCTTAGTCCTTCGCCCACAAAGGCACTACCGGCACCGCTTGCACACTTCGAACCGTCGGTATAAAACCTGGTATAACTTACATACGATTCGATTTCTAGCATAGCAAAGTCCAAGAATTCAGAAGGCAGCGTTGATGCTTTGTTGTGACGCAGTAAACCGAGGTTACATTTAACTGGGGTGAGGCGCCATGGTTCTATGCGCTGTGGTCGCCTTTCGGCGATAGTTTCAAAATTAATGTCGGAGCCCTCTAACCACTGTGATATATCACAGTGGTTAGAGGATGTTCAATACAATTATTCTTCATTAAAACTTCCCTATTACCAAACTTTTGAAGAGTTAGATTTCACCACGGTTATTTAGTTGTGCTAAAAAGCTTGACTTAGAATCAGCGGAAAATTAAGTAAAAGAACACAGAAGTGAGTGGAAAATATAGCGTGCTCGGGTGTTAGTCTCCACCCAGCATTTAGGAATTTCAGACACTGTCTCCAACTCCTCCCATCGTCATCAACCGTGAGAAAAAGCTAGACCCTCCACTTTTGTTAGAAAAAAAATCAAACCACAATCCCCTTCGTCAGAAAAATTAATAAAACTCGAGTCCCTTCCCCTCTTGGAAGGTAAACGTCACATTTGAAAAGACCCTTGCTGCTTTTATTCATTGTCCGGTGGCATGGATTTTGATGACAATGGGAAAAAGGAAATGAGGCTCCTAATCCCTCGCTATTATGGGCCAAAGAAGGGTAATCACAGAGGGAACGCAGGGAAAGGGGGAGGTGTTGCAGCGCCAGTAACGCGCCGGCAAGGAAGGGCGGATAAACGATGCTCGCCGTTGACCAATTTTGGTGGTTTCGTAGCTCAGCTGTGCTTTATTGAGAGCCAGCTTAGGGGTTGTTAATTGATTCCCCCTCCCTACTCCACCTGAGGCAAAGACTGATAAGCGTGCGACAATATTCATAGCATCCTGACTTCGCCTGTAATTCCTGACTTGGCCTGTAATTGGGTTACTTTCATAAATGCCTGTTGGCGATAAATACAAGATACAAGCATTACATTCTAAATACATGTTCAATCACTGAAATTAATAGGATATTGCCTGAAATTTGTTGATTAGCCAGATCAAAATGAAAAAGTTGTTGCAGAAGTCCTATTCTGTTGTTGTGAGTTTTACCACTAAATGCCTCAAAATCGGCCCAAAATTCAACATTTATAGGCGATTTCACCAAGCCCCTCACTATCTATAAAATTACGTCAACCAGGGGAAAGTAACTAAAGTCTCAATAATTTGAACCATTAGTGATATTTATTGCACTTGAATATATTTCTTTGTGCTAAATAAAATTGAAAATGTCAATTATGTGCGTAGCTTTTCTTAGAATCACAATAAAGCATATTGAAAAATATTAACACGTGCTCCACGTGCACGTGTGCACGCACGTGGTCTGGAAACAACGCGCACTGGAGGATGGCTGGCAGGCCCCTCTACGATATTGGAAACTAAGAGGGCTGGAAAAACACCCCTTTGGAAGTTGGTGGGGCTATGGTTAAATCTTTCTTGAAATCGTTCGTCATCGTTCTTGCCAAACTTTAATGGACCTAGGTCAATATCTTGAAGCTCAAACGAGGTCATTAAGGTCGAATCTGGGACGTGCTGATGTTCTAATGGGAGATGTGATAATGCGAAACTAAGCCTGGAATATACTAAAAGTGGAGAAGGTCATCGAAGTTGTATCACAAGCAATGTTCCCTGAAAGTTTGGGGTCAAGGTCATTCAAGGTCATTGGCCTATGACGTCACAATGTCAGATGTATCGAATAAGTAACACTATAGCAATCGCAGGGGCCGTGTGGGTTTGACCCTGGCCATGGCCTTTTACCTTGACCATTGACCTTGAACTTTGACTTCAGTATATTTAACTATGACGTCGTGGCAGCAAACACGTCGTATTGAATGACGTCATCTGAGCGAAAACACTACAGTCAATGGCCTTGACAATTTTAGCGTAACCTTAACCTGTGATCTTCAGTTAGCTATTTGAGGACTTTTGATAACTGAATTCACCTTTATATATCATTAGATTATGTGGCCATATGACGTCACTGCTCTGTTTACAGTGTAGGCAAACTCGTGAGACCGCGCGGTAGTGGTGATCTCCATAATATATGTCCGACTTTGAAAGAAAATAAGTCAAACAGTCATCGGTTGATGAACAGTTATCAGATTCCTTCACGAATCAAAGCGTTGATGAATTCTCTCGAATTTGACCAAGCATCGTTTTTCCCGCTGCAAATGGTTTCCGGCTACATCGGAAAAACAGGTGGGTCGGGGAGGGCGGCTGTGAGGCCACCCCCCCCCCTTCGGTGTGCGTTTTAACTAATCAGAGGCCTGGTCTCCTCAGGTTTGGGTCATGTCGGCTTACGATTATCTTACGTAGACGTGACGTCACTGATGGTTTTTCTTGGGATATGTCCGCACTATGGAAAAATCTTCGCAATCATTCATTTGATTCTCTTAAGCGAGTATCTTTGCAGATATTTACACTGGATCTTTTGGATGGCCAATATTTAAGTTGACAATAAACTTATAATGAAAAAACGAAACACCGGGTGAAATATTGAAATACTTAAAAACTGACTAAATAGAGTGATTGATTAACAACTAGAGCTGAACTTCCACAGAAAATCTGGTATTAACAGAAATTTGGGGAAAAAAATTTGAGTGGGTTCCTGAGAAGTTTTCTAAATTTCCAAAGATGAATATCAGTCCCAAAATCGGAATTGTTCAGGGATCAAGAAATCGAAATAATACAAATTTCGACATTATTCCATTACTCCTTTAATCTAAAAATAACATGACCCAGAAGGTTATAAGAAATCGATAAACCGCAAAACACGCAAGAACAACACACCTCAGGTTTTTTTACAAAAAAGCCTGTGTTTTTCCAGCATTGCCTCACGGCGAAGGACATATTATCAAACCACCATTATAACCGGAGCTTGTAAAAATAGTGAGACTGACGGGACGGCGCTTACAATGGCAGTGGCAAACTGGTACCTATACAAATTGCTCAAACCCCTTAAGGGAAATATTAATTATCTAGTTTTGAGAAAAACCCTAAATCTTCTATTGGCTGATCCAGATCGCCGATTGGGTGTGCGGCACATGGTCCAGGGGCGCCATCCTGACACGAGGAGGGTGCCGTTCGGACCTGGTGGCGTCAATTTCAGGGGCAAATTGATCCTGGGGTGCCAAAACTCATCAGATGGGCGCCAAAACCTGTTGCAAGGTCGGTGATTCCCATTTTCTGGGAGAAAGGTTGAAAAACGCGTTTCAATTGATGTCATAGACCTTTCAGGGGACGCCCCTCATGTCGATCGGGAGGAATAGGGGCACGTGCTCCTCCTATCGATTGGACTAGATGATCCGACAAGGAAGTTGCGATATCCTTTCCGAAACTATTTTAAAGTGGGAAAAATATGACGGGTGCATAGACTGCGTGGGACAAAGGGGGCCGTTCGGCCACCCCTTCCCCGACTGACTACTGATGCCCCTAAGAGATTGATGAAATCATCTGAAATGTTAATGGCGCCCCGTAAATGGCGCTTCCCACTCCCCAGAAAGCGAAAATAAGCGCTACCACAATTAGGATTGACAGCCAAAAACATATTTTGGCACTCACCGGATAGTTGTTTGCTGCCTCCTGGAATTTGCGCCCCCCGGTCTGGATGACGCCTTCAACAAAGTTGTCCCTCCCTGGTCGGAAGTGCCAAGATAAATGCATATAAATGGATGGACAAAATTCCCCCTCCCCTCCTCGACATTAAGACGGTGGGAGTGGACCTAACTACACATCGTCCGTGGACCCCGTGGCCCTTCTCCAAAGCGCAAAACGTATCGCTTTTTTTCTTCAGAAACGCTATTTGAAAATTTTCCAGGACTGGCCCCATCCAAACGTTTTTCCAGTCTTCTCCACAAAGGATCAGTGGTATTCCATAGCTAAAACGGATGCAAATTTCCCACAGCTCAGTAGCCAAATTTAGTTACCACACACGACAATTGTTGCCCACTTAACAAAGTGCCCGTCACACTTACCTTAACCAAACAGGCGCCAGATGCTCCGCTTCACTCTCCAAGCTTCCCACTGCCAAATGAACCACACGCGCTACCGCGTCGTTAGGGTGCCATGGCGACCACCAATGCCCCCGCACGCCGTCACGCACGTGCACAATCAGCTGAGACCGTTCCCCCCTGAAGTAGTTTCGAGAACGCTATCACTTCTTTTGCGTTCTTTACGAAGAAACTAAAATCTATGTATTTGAGTGCCGGTGCTCGCCTGTTCTCCTTGCACATGAGAACGATTGTCCCAATGAGTTCTCATCCGAAAGATACGTGAGCTTCTTAGACTGCTTCCCGCCGAAAAATGCAAGGAAACTCCAATGAGGTCTTCGAAAAGAGCAGGAAGAGGCCACCACTGACATCTTATGGAAGAAGTTTGTGGCAGAAGGATTCTCCAGAGTAGTTTTGAGTGTACCCTGACACAAAGTGCCAGAGAGGACGAGGGCTGCGCCACTCTGAGAGGAGCTGTCAGTGTATCGTCAAGAAATTTTCACTTACTTAGGTAGGGTGGGACGGATATTGTCGGATTTTTGCTGCTCTCTATAAGCTTCGATGTATGTATAGCCTGGATAGACACACGCTCTAGAAATGGCTCCACATCATACCTCCCGGGAGAGCGGAAGCAAAGGGTAAAGTGTTAAATGGCAAGATGTCCCAGTGGACTCCGGCTGTCTCAGGGACGCCGGAAGGCAGGCCTATCACACCTTTGCTGTTCCTTCTCTCCAGGAATGATTTGCCATCTGTAATCTCCTACGAAGCCTGTTTGATGTTTGCCGATGACGTTGAAAATTTTCGTTCAAATTGACACCCAAAGATGACGTCATCAGGCTTCAAAATGGTGACTTGGATACAGTTTCGCGCTGGGCAGCGGACTGGAAAGCTGAAGCTAAACGCATCGAAATCGTAAAGCATTCCAAAATCACTCTAAACCGCAATTTCATCCCTTCGTCCTACATGAAATCAAAGGCGAAATTCTAGAAAAAGTTGACAAGCATCCGAGATCTGAAGCGTTATTCTGGACCAAAAACTCACTTTTCGAGGCACAAATAAATTCCATAGTACTAAAAGCCAATAGGGCATTAAGCCTTCTCATTTCGAAACCTTCCAGTCAGCTTTTCCCCCAGACACAAACTGGACAAGCGTGCGACCGTGTCCGTATTCAACGCAAATGTTCGATCAATTCTTGAATCCTGCTCCGTCATATTTGGGGCGGGAGGCGCAGCAAAATGTCATCCTCATTCGCGTGGAGAGGGTTCAGCACTAAATTCCTCATGTGGCTAGCCTAACCATACTGAAGCCTGCCAGTGCTGTCTGGACTACAAGTCCCTCCTTAGTTTGTAATCGATGTGCAATCCCTTCAGACTAGAGCGCCACCAAAGTGATATCTGGCCCGTTGATCTCATGATATTTGGCCCGTTTACAAATACATTAGCCCATGAATATCTAAACAGGCCAATTTTTACATACAGAGTACATATTTATATATATATATATATATATATATATATATATATATATATATATATATATATATATATATATATATATATTAGAGAGGACAGTGTATCTACCACTACATACCTTAGGGGCCCTTTTGGCAACTTTTATATGGCATTTCAGGAAACAAAGTCGGTTTATAATGTTCTCATTGCCTGCAGATTTCACAATCCTAGCATTGGAAAGTTACGCAGGGGTTTCGTTGCCCCTTCCATGACCTTTTGAAGTTTTTTTGAAAAACTAGGAAAATACGAATTTCTAGACCCTGCGGTGTAGACGCAAAGTTACCAATGAAAACATTCAGTGGAAAAATAAAAGAGGATTTTTTAGCTACAATCCTTTCAAATACGCATGTTCCTAACGTTTTCTGTTCCAAAGCTATCACATTTCAACCACAGATATTCCGAGCCCAGGGGCGCCATACTTTGTGCCTCAAGTCTTATGTCCAACACTTGTGGGCCTTTATCATCAAGGTGCGATCCTGTATGTTTTTAAATAAGAAGCTTGATTATTATTGCTACGGTACATCCTGCCAATACGCACTATTTTAGATGATTTTGAAAGCTAGATATATTTGAGGTGGATCTAAGTAACCGTTGGCGACAAAAATGAAATCATTTAAAATCAGAAATACAACTTCTTTTTACGGAAAGTAGGCCAAATCAGCTTTATTTGGGCGATCACAGCCACTTGGGGCAGGAGGAGAGGGAAGATCAGGATGGGGTTCACCCAGATCCACCCTGAGATAAGACAGCAGGTTTTCTTTTATGCAGCGATAAGGCAGTAGCAGCGGCTGAGGTGGCAGGCCAGAACTCTGCCATTGACGGTGGATTTGTCCCTATGAAGACAGTATTAAATTGTGGAAAGCTTCTAAGAACATAACAATGCCATATTTTGTCGCGAATTAAAAGAGAATATACTATGTTCGTGGGGTTCAACTGAGCATCAGTCTCGTAAAGGAT
>JAOTON010001921.1:0-78143 GCA_034440635.1 Lepas anatifera | reverse complement strand
TCTGAACTTATAACTTGGTAATGCATTTCACTACAAGTTGGAGGTAAAAGTTTCAAAATCATTTTGGGAAGTACATTTGGATTTTTGCTTCAAACTTTGATAACAACTGTAATTGATTGTGTGTAAAAGAGTGTTGTCTGAGAGCCGCAGACCAAAATAGAAAAATAAAAATAAAAGTTTATAAAAATATAATCCAAAATTTTGGAAAAGTTTTTGCAAAATTCTAAAATCTGCAGCCGTCGGGATTTTGGTGGGTTTCGCCTTTCATCCCTGCAAGTTTCCGGCATCTTGATACCAGTCCCTCAGAACAGACAACAACTACTACTACTACTACTACTACGGACAACAGAGAACGAAACTGTCAGTATAGAAGCCGTTTCTCACTTCGTTTGTCAATGGCTTCTGATCACCGGCTTCTGACGACGAGACCGGAAAATCTGTCAGAATAGAAGCCGTTTCTTACTACGTTCGTCACCGGCTTCTGATGTCAGTGGCCTGAGCTTGGTCTCAGTGGGCTTTGCGAGCGTGGTCCCAGGGGCACTCGATCATCGGTATCAAGGGCTCTGGATTATCAAACATTGATATCGGGGGGCACCTGAGCGTGGTCTCAGGGGCCCTCAGTGGGTCTCAGGAGCCTGAACAGGTCCCAGGGGCCCCAACTGGGCCCCTGGGATCTTGGTAGTCTTAAGATGTTAAGAAGGTCCGTGAGACCAATCTTAAGATTGGGTCCTACGGGGCTTTTGATCTTGGTCTCACGGTATTTCGGGCTTGGCCTCAGGGAGACCCCGAGCTTGGTCTCAGGGCCCCCAAGCTTGGTGTCAGGGGACCCTGAACTTAGTTGCAGGGGACTCCCGAGCTTGGTCTCAGAGGATCCCAAAATTAGTCTCAGAGGACCCCCAAGCTTGGTCTTAGTGGCCTGAGCTTGGTCTCAGTGGGCTCCACGAGCTTACATAGTGCTCAGGGGACCCTGATCATGCTTCGAGGGCTGGTTTCGCTTTCTTGGGGCCCGATCTTTGTCTCAGAAACCCCCGAGCTTGGGTCTCAGGGGCCCCCAGCTTGGTCCCAGGGGACCCGCGAGCTTGGCCTCCGGTGGCCCGAGCTTGGCCTCAGGGGCTCCTCGAGCTTGGTCTCAGGGGCCCTCGATCATCGATATCAAGGGCTCTGGATTATCGAACATTGATCTCCGGGGCCCTGAGCTTGGTCTCAGCGGGGCCCTGAGTTGGTCTCAGGGGCCCCGGAGCTTGGTCTCAGGGGCCCCAAACTTGGTCCCACGGGCCTTTTGATCTTGGTCTCACGGCCTTTCGGTCTTGGTATCAGTGGTTCCCCGAGCTTGGTCTCAGGGCCCCCGAGCTTGGTCTCAGAGGATCCCCAAACTTAGTCTCAGAGGACCCCCAAGCTTGGTCTTAGTGGCCTGAGCTTGGTCTCAGTGGGCTCCACGAGCTTTGGTCTCAGGGCACCTCGATCATCGGTATCAAGGGCTCCGGATTATTGAACATTGATCTCGGGGGTCCCTAACCTTGGTCTCAGGGGCCCTGAGTTGTTCTCAGGGGCCCCGGCTTGGTCTCAGGGCCCCAAACACTTAGTCCCATGGGCCTTTCGATATTGGTCTCAAGGACCTTTCGGTCTTGGTTTCAGGAGGAATTTGAGCTTGGTCTCAGGGGCCCACGAGCCTGGTCTCTGGGGACCCTGAGCTTGTCCTCAATGGCCTGGGCTTGGTCTCAAAGGGCTCCACAAGCTTGGTCTCAGGGGCCCTCGATCATCGATATCAAGGGCTCCGGATTATCAAACATTGATATCGGGGCCTCCTGAGCCTGGTCTCAGGCGCCCCGAGTTAGTCTCAGGCGCCCGAGCTTGGTCTCAGGGGCCCCGAGTTGGTTTCAGGGGCCCGAGCTTGGTCTCAGAGCCCCAAACTTGGTCCCACGGGCCTTTTGATCTTGGTCCCACAAGCATTTCGATCTTGGTCTCCAGGGGCCCCTGAGCTTGGTCTCAGGGGCCTCAAGCTGATTTCAGGGGCCCGAGCTTGGTCTCAGGGCCCCAAACTTGGTCCCACGGGCCTTTTGATCTTGGTCCCACGAGCCTTTCGATCTTGGTCTCACGGGCCTTTCGATCTTGGTCTCAGGGGCCCTGAGCTTGGTCTCAGAGGAACCTTTAGGCTTAGTCTCAGTGTGCTCCGCGGAGCATGGTCTCAGGGGCCCTTGATCATCGATATCAAAGGGCTCCGTATTATCGAACATTGATCTCGGGGGCCATGACCTTGGTCTCAGGGGGGTCCTGAGTTGGTCTCAGGGGCCCCGAGTTTGGTCCTACGGGTCTTTTGATCTTGGTCCCATGGGCCTTTCGATGTTGGTCTCACGGGCCTTTTGGTCTTGGTCTCATGGGCTCCCGAGCTTGGTCTCAGGGGGGCCCAGGAGCTTGGTCTCAGGGTCCCCCTCGAGCTTGGTCTCAGGGATTCCGAGCTGGTCTCAGGGGCCGAGCTTGACCTCGGGGCCCCAAACTTGGTCCCACGGGCCTTTTGATCCTGGTCCCATGGGCCTTTCGATGTTGGTCTCACGGGCCTTTTTGTCTTGGTCTCATGGGCTCCCGAGCTTGGTCTCAGGGGGGCCCTGAGCTTGGTCTCAGGGGCCCTCCGAGATTCATCTCAGGGGTTCCCCGAACTTGGTGTCAGGGATCCTCCGAACTTGGTTTCAAGGCCCTTCCCCGGGCTTTGTCTCAGGGGCCCCGAGCTTGGTCCCCCGAGCATCGGTAGCGATGGCACTGGAGTGCCGAACATTGTCCTCAAGGGGGGCAATATTGATATCGGAGTACCCCCAACTATCGATATCGATGGCCTCACGAGTGAGGAACGCGCATTGGCCTCACAGAATGTTGTGTTTGGTCCCAGAAGCCCAGGCTTCAGGGGCCCCCAAGCATCGGTATCGAGGGGCTCCAGAGTACAGAGCATCAGTCTCGAGGGGCTCCGAATATTTATCTGGGGAGCCCCCGAACATCGGTGTCGAGTTACTCCTGAGGTAAGCGCGAGCATGACCCTAAGGGTGTCCCCGAGCCTGATCTAAGTGGGACCCTGAGCTTGGTCTTAGGAGCCCCCGTGCATTACTATCAAGGGCCTCAGTAGTATTGGTCTCGGTGGGGGGGCAAGCAATGATTTCAGGGGCATTCAAATGTTGATCCCGGAGGGCCCTCGAATGTATGGATGCAGTGACATAGCCAAGGGGGTCCTAGGAGTCTGCGGACCCCCTTGGGCTAATTTGAGACACTGCAAATGATTCTCTGATCACTGTGCCCCCCTGAGTCAGTCTCAGGGGACCCTGAAGATTCGTTCTCAGGGCGTCTCGAGTCGGCTTTAGGGCCCCCGCCCTGAGAGTCGGTCTCACGAAAGTAGATTTCAGGGGGCCCCTGAGAGTTGGTCTCAGGCGGCCCGAGTGTCGGTCTCAGTGGGCCCTGAGAGTTGGTATCAGTGGGGGCCGAGCTAGTCCCAGAGGCCCCAGAGAATGGTTCTCAGGGCCCGCGAAAGTCTATTTCAGCGAGTCCCCTGAGAGTCAGTCTCTGAGAACTTCAAAAGTCGGTCAAGGAGACCCCGAGAGTCAGTTTTAGGGGACTTCTGAGATTTGGTCTCAGGGGTCCCTCCCCACGAGTGTCGGTCTCAGGGGGCCCATAGTCTCACGGGCGTCTCTCTCAGGAGTAAATATTTACTTTCAGGTGGCCCCGAGATTAATCTGAGGGTCCGAGAGATAGTCTCACTTGATGCGCAGAGTGCTGGTCTCAGGGGCCCCCAGGGGCAATACTGGAAGCCCTTGAGACTTATCCTCAGGCTGTGCCCCCATTTTTGTATAAGGGGCCCCGAGAGCAAATCTCAGGGATCACCCAAAAGTTAGTCTCAGATTGCTTCCGAGAGTCAGTCTCAGCGACATCCGGAAGTTAGTCTTGGGGTTCAGAAACCTCTGAGACCAGGCCCGTGGAGCCCCTGAGACCAAACTCGGGGGCTCTGAGACCAAGCTCGGGGAACCCCTGATACCAAGACCGAAAGGCCGTGAGACCAAGATCGAAAAGCCCGTGGGACCAAGATCAAAAGTTCCCGGGGCACCAAGTTTGAAGCCCCTGAGACCAAGCTCGGGGCCCCTGAGACCAAGCTCAGGGGCTCCCGAAATCAATGTTCGATAATCCGGAGACCTTGATACCGATAATTGAGGTGCCCCTGAGACCATGCTCGTGGAGCACACTGAGGCCAAGCTCAGGCCACTGAGACCAAGCTTGGGGGTCCTCTGAGACAAAGCTCGCGGGTCCCCTGAGACCAAACTCGGGGGCCCTGAGAACAAGCTCGGGGAACACCTGATACCAAGACCGAAAGACTGTGAGACCAAGATCGAAAAGCCCGTGGGACCAAGATCAAAAGTGCCCGGGCACCACGTTTGAAGCCCCTGAGACCAAGCTCGGGGCCCCTGAGACCAAGCTCAGGGGCTCCCGATATCAATATTCCATAATCCGGAGACCTTGATACCGATGATCGAGGTGCCCCTGAGACCATGCTCGTGGGGGCCCCTTGAGACCAAGATCGAAAGGCCCGTGAGACCAGGATCGAAAGGCCCGTGGGACCAAGATCAAAAGGACCGTGGGACCAAGTTTGGGGCCCTGAGACCAAGCTCGGGCCCCTGAGACCAACCGGAGCCCCTGCGACCAAGCTCAGGGGCCCCCTGAGACCAAGCTCGAAGGGGGCCCTGAGACCAAGCTCTGGACCCCCTTGAGATCAAGCTCAGGATCCCATGAGACCAAGACTAAAAGGCCCGTGAGACCAAGCTCGAAAGGCCCATGGGACCAGTAGCGTAGCCAAGGGGGGGTCCTTGGGGTCCGCGGACCCCCCTCCTGGGCTGACCTTATGCACTGGAAAACACGAGCATTGGTCTCAGGGGCCCCCTTGAGCTTGGCCTCAGGGGCCCTCCGATCTCGATATCAGGCCCCCGAGGTTGGTCTCAAGGGACCTCCGAGCTTGGTCTCAGGGGCCCCCAAGCTTGGTCTTACGGGCCCCCTGATCTTGGTCTCAGGGGGCCCCCGAGCTCGGTATCAGGGGCCCCCGAGCTTGGTCTCAGGGAGCCGTCTCAAGGGACCTCCGAACTTGGTCTCAGGGGCCCCCGAGCTTGGTCTCAGGGGGCCCCCGAGCTTGGTCTCACGGGCTCTCCGAGCTTGGTCTCAGGGGCCCCCCGATCATCGGTATTGAGGACTCCAGAGTATCGAACATTGATCTCGGGGGGCCCTGAGCTTGGTCTCAGGGGGCCCCGAGCTTTGTCTCAGGGGCCCCCCGAGCTTGGTCTCAAGGGACCTCCGAACTTGGTCTCAGGGGCCCCTGATCATCAGTATCGAGACTCTAGGTAACCAGACATTGATCTCGGGGGCCCCTGAGCTTGGTCTCAGGGGGCCCCTGAGCTCGGTCTCAGGAGGCCCCGAGCTTGGTCTCAGGGCCCCTGAGCTTGGTCTCAAGGGACCTCCGAACTTGGTCTCAGGGGCTTTCCGAGCCTGGTCTCAGGGGCCCCCCGATCATCGGTATCGAGGGCTCCAGAGTACCAAACATGGATCTCGGGGGCCCCCTGAGCTCGGTCTCAGGGGCCCCTGACTTTATCTCACGGGATTTTTTATCTTGGTATCAGAGGCCTCCCGAGCTTGGTCTTAGGGGTCCCCCGGGCTCAGTCTCAGGGGGCCCCCCGAGCTCGTTGTCAGGGCCCCCAGGTTGGTCTTAGGGGACTCCCCGAACTTGGTCTCAGGGGCCCCTGATCATCAGTATCGAGACTCTAGGGAACCAGACATTGTTCTCGGGGACCCACTGAGCTCGGTCTCAGGGGCCCCCTGAGTTTTAGTCTCACGGGCCTTTCGATCTTGGTCTCAGGGTCCCCTAGCCTGGTCTCAGGGACCCCGAGCTTATTCTCAGGGGCTTTTCTATCTTGGTCTCAGGGGGCCCTCCGAGTTTGGTCTCAGGGGACCTCAGAGCTCGGTCTCAGGGGCCCCCGAGCTTTGTCTCAGTGGACCCTCGAACTTGGTCTCAGGGGGCCCCTGATCATCGGTGTCGAACTCTAGGGAACCAGATATTGTTCTCGGGGGAGGGGAGGGGGCACTGAGCTCGGTCTCAGGGGCCCCCGAGCTTGGTCTCAGGGACCCCCGAGCTTGGTCTCAGGGACCCCGAGCTTTAGTCTCACGGGCCTTTCGATCCTGGTCTCAGGGTCCCCCTAGCTTGGTCTCAGGGACCCCGAGCTTAGTCTCAGGGGCCTTTCTATCTTGGTCTCAGGGGCCCTCCGAGTTTTGTCTCAGGGGGCCTCAGAGCTCGGTCTCAGGGGCCCCTGAGCTTGGTCTCAGGGGACCCCCAAACTTGATTTCAGGGGCTCCCGAGCTTGGTCTCACGGACCTTTCGACTTGGTCTCAGGCGGCACCCTGGCTTGGTCTCAGGGACCCCCGAGCTTAGTCTCAGGGGCCTTTCTATCTTAGTCTCAGGGGACCCTCCGAGTTTGGTCTCAGGGGCCCCCGAGCTTGGTTTCAGGGGCCCTCGATCATCGGTATTTATGGCTCCAGAGTACCGAACATTGATCTCAGGGGCCCCTGAGCTCGGTCTCAAGGGCCCCCGAGCTTGGTCTCAGGCCCCCAAGCTTTAGTCTCACGGGCCTTTCGATCTTGGTCTTAGGGGCGCCGAGCTTGGTGTCACGAGGCCCTCCGAGTTTGGTACCAGGGGACCCCGAGCTTGGGCTCAGGCCCCCGAGTTTGGTCTCAGGGGGCTCCTCGAGCTTGGTCTCAGGTCCCCCAAGCTTGGTCTCAGGGCCCCCAAGGTTTGCATCAGGGGCCCGAGCTTGGTCTCACGGGCCTTCCGAGCTTGGTCTCAGGGGGCCCTGAGCTTGGTCTCACGGGTCTTTCGATCTTGGTCTTAGGGGGCCCCAGAGCTGGTCTCAGGGATCCCCGAGCATTGGTATCGATGGCTCCGGAGCAGCGAACATTGATCTCGGGAAGTGGGGGGGGACAATATTGATCTCGGGGTGTCCCCGGCTATCGATATCGAGGGGACTTATGAGCGAGGCCCGAGAATTGGCCCCATGGGACCCAGAGTTTGGTCTCAGGGGCCGAGGCTTGGGCTCAGGGTCCCCGAGCATTGGTATCGAGGGGCTCCAGAGTGCCGAGCATTAGTCTCGGGGGGCCTTCGAGTGTTGATCTGCTCCTCCCCCCAAACAACGGTGTCGAGTTACTCCTGAGAAAAGCGCAAGCATAGGCCTAAGGGTGCCCCCGAACCTGATCTAAGTGGAACCCCGAGCTTGGTCTTAGGAGCCCCGTGCATCAGTATCCAGGGGCTCCGGAGTATTGGTATCGGGGGAGCAATGATTTCAGGGGCCTCCAAGTGCTGATCTCGGCGGGCCCCCGAATGTGTGGATGCAGTGGCGTAGCCAAGGGGTTCTAGGAGTCCGAGGACCCCCCTTTGGGCCAATATAAACCACTGCAAAGCATTCTCTGATCACGGGGCCCCCAGAATCAGTCTCAGAAGCACCTGAAGATTCGTTCTCAGGGCGTCCCGAGTCGGCCTCAGGGCCCCGCCCTGAGGGTCAGTCTCAAGACCCCCAAAAGTAGATTTCAGGGGTCCCTGAGAGTTAGTCTCAGAGGATCCCGAAAGTCGGTCTCAGGGGCCCCGAGAGTCGGTCTCAGGGGGCCGAGCTCGTCCCAGGGTCCCAAGAGAGTGGTTCTCAGGGCCCCGCGACAGACTATTTCAGGGGCTCCATGAGAGTCAGTCTCAGAGAACCCCAAGGGTCGGTCAAGGGGACCCTGAGAGTCAGTCTTAGAGGACCCCCGATATTCGGTCCCATAGTCTTACGGGCGTCTCTCTCAGGAGTCAATATTTACTTTCAGGTGGCTCCGAGAATTAATCTAGGGGTCCGAGAGCTAGTCTCATTTTATCCGCAGAGTGCTGATCTCAGGAGGCCCCTGAGGGGTAATCTTGGGAACCCTCGAGATTTAGCCTGAGGCTGTGCCCCCCTAGTTGTTGCATAAGAGGCCCCGAGAGTCAATCTCAGGGAGCACCTAAAAGTTAGTCTCAGAGTGCTCCCGGGAGCTAGTCTCCGGTTCGTCCAAGAGCTAATTTTGGGGCTTTGAGAGTAATTCCCAGAGGTGCTCCCGAATTTTGGTCTCACGGCTCCGAGTTAGCCTTAGACCTCTGAGGGCTAATCTGGGCTTCCGAGAGGCAGTCTCGGGAGTACCGTGCCAAATACTCAGTTTCAGGGGTGGTTCCACGCCTCCCTCATCGAGTGTTAGTCTCGGGGGCGACCCAGGTTTAGTCTCAGAGGGCTGTTGGAAGTCCTTCCCAGCCCCCGCCTCACCCCAGAGACAGCCTCAGGGGATCCCCAAGAGCTAATCTGGATGGCCCCGAGTGTCAGTCTCAGCCCCCTCCTCCAGAGCAAATCTGGGGGGCCCGATAAATAGGCCCAGAGGTGCTGCCGATAACTAATCTAGGGAGCCCCGAGAGATTCTCAGGAGTCCACAATTTTGGTCAAGAGGCGCCGTGAATCAGTATCAGAGACTCCCTGAGATCTAATCGGGAGAGGGGCCGGAAATTAACCTTGTGAGTAGCGCCAAGTGTTGGTCTTGACGGCCCCAGAGCTAGTCTCAGGTCCCCAAGAACTGATCTCGGAAGCCCGAGATATATTCAGGGGACCTTTCAGTTCTAGTGTAAGGAGGGCCGGAGAGCTAATCTCAGAGATCCGACAATTAGTCTCACGAGGTCTCCAGGAGTTAGTCTCAGGGGTCCCCTGAAGCTGCCCTCAGGTGTCCCCAAAAGCTAGTCTCAGCGAGCACTCCTCTCCTTCCTCCCCGCTCCCCTCAAATTTATCCTCAGGGCCCCACGAGAGTAAGTTCCAGGGAGTCCCAGTAGATAGTATCATGGTACCCCCAAATGCTGGTTTTGAGGGACGTAAGTACTGATTTGCGGGAAAAGTGTTGTTTTCAGGGGTCCCAGATACTGGTTTCGGCACCGTGTCAAGTGCTAGGCCCCTTGAGATCTCTGCTCGACCCAGGGGTCAGTGGGGGGGGGTGAGTGATGGTCCTGGAAAGCTTAACACTGGCATAGCAATACAAGCCCTGTACAAAGCCTATCAGAGACTTAAAAGTTCAAGGAAGTACTCACCTCCCCAAGCCCCCGGGATCTCCAACCAATGGCTAGGGAGGAGTAAGTGAGCGGTTTCATCAGTAGGACTGTCCATGGAATAGGTTTTATATAGCATCTGGGGCACACTCATATATCCTTTTTATTGAGCGTCCTTTTTCCTTTCCGTTTCTTTTAGATTTTAGAATACAATCCAGAGATATCGCTTGAGATCCTAGGCTCAAAGAAGATTTCGAAAATCATATGCCTCTGAAAAATTTATATATTCCCATTGCGTACCAAAAAGGCATATTGATCAGGCACCATTCCTGAAGGAAGGGCAAAAATTAATCTAATTTTAGCATCCATAACAGCAAATCGAACAGGGAATTTGGAATTTCAGCTGGTTTTTCAATCTATTAGCTTAGTCCCAATAACTACCGTCCTAAATATTCTGAAATAAACAACTTTCAAATATTTTTGTAGGAAACCAGAAAAACAAGGAGAATGACACACATTGATGAGCATAATCCCAAAAAGAAAAATATGTATGCAAGGTTTAAAATAACAATGACAGAGTAATCCAAGGCGATAGTTATCTCAGGGGCCTATTGTTTTGGTAATTTGCTCATTTACAACATAGTAAGGGTGAGAAAGTAACTCTGGTGAGTTCATCAGGATCTTTCCGCGGAATAGACGGTATATGACGTCCGGAATACACCACCATCCACCATATCCCTTGTATTTTTATTCATTTTTTCCATTCCTTTGGAAACTTTCTGATTAAAGAGTTCATTAATTCGACACCCGGAAAAAATTGGTAATCATTTTCCGTAGAAGACCATTTATTCGTACTCAAAACGACTGACCTTCAATGACTTCATAGCTGATTACCAGAGTGAATTGAGGTAAAGTCAGGTTTAACATCATGCACGCAGCAGCATTTAATTTCCGAAATGTGCCACAAAACTGTTATTATAGCCAAGCTGTCATATAGGTATGGGCCAGCCTTAATATTTGGTGACCTAAACTTACCAACACTTGGTCGGATCGAGAAAAATCAAACTATAAACAAAATAATAACAAACACTTAAAAATGGATAGAAAAATTTCCGTCGTGTAAATGTTATAATGCCAAAATATTATACGACACATATAGGAGATGGGCCCCGACTACTAAGGGGCCCCCCGGCCTGGGGGGCCCGCGACGGTAGTCGGACCCCCCTTGGCCGAATCCTGGCTACGCCACTGCATGGGACCAAGATCAAAAGGCCCGTGGGACCAATCTTGAGGCCCCTGGGACCAGGTTCAAGCCCCTGAGACCAACTCAGGGCCCCTGAGACCAAGGTCAGGGCCCTCGAGATCAATGTTCGATAATCCGGAGCCCTTGATATCGATGATCAAGGGCCCCTGAGACCATGCTCGTGGAGCACACTGAGACCAAGCTTGGGGATCATCTGAGACCAAGCTCGGGGCCCCCTGAGACCAGGATCCAAAGGCCCGTGAGACCAAGATCGAAAGGATCGTGGGACCAAGTTTGGGGCCCTGAGACCAAGCTCAGGCCCCTTAGACCAAGTCGGGGCCCCTGAGGCCAAGCTCGGGAGCCCATGAAACCCAGATCGAAAGGCCCGTTAGACCAAGATCGAAAGGCCCGTGGGACCAATCTTGGGGCCCCTCGGACCAAGTTCGGGCCCCTGAGACCAACTCAGGGCCCCTGAGACCAAGCTCAGGGGCCCCCGATATCAATGTTCAATAATCCGGAGCCCTTGATACCGATGATCGAGGTGCCCCTGAGACCGCGCTCGTGGAGCCCACTGAGACCAAGCTTGGTGTCCTCTGAGACTAAAGTTTGGGCGTCCTCTGAGACCAAGCTCAGGGGCCCTTGAGACCAAGCTCGGAGGCCCCTGAAACCAAGACCGAAAAGCCCGTGAGACCACGATCGAAAATCCCGTGGGAACAAGATCAAAAGGCCCGTGGCACCGAGTTTGAAGCCCCTGAGACCAAGCTCGGGGGTCCCCTGAAACCAAGCTCAGGCTGCCCTGATACCAAGTTCAGGAAGTCCCCTGAGACCAAGCTCAGGCCGCCCTGAGACCAGGTTCAGGGGGTCCCAGGATCAATGTTCGATACTTCGGAGTCCCCGATACCGACGATCATGGGGCCCCTGAGACCAAGCCCATGGCGCCCCCTGACACTAGGCTCAGGCCACTGAGACCAAGCTCGGGGAACCCCTGATACCAAGACCGAAAGGCCGTGAGACCAAGATCAAAAGGCCCGTGGGACCAATCTTGTGGCCCCTGAGACCAGGCTCGGGTTCCTGAGACTAACTCGTGGCGCCTGAGACCAAGCTCAGGGGCCCCCGATATCAATGTTCGATAATCGGGAGCCCTTGATACCGATGATCGAGAGCCCCTGAGACCAAGCTTGTGGAGCCCCCTGAGACCAAGCTCAGGCCACTGAGGACAAGCTTGTGGAGCCCCTGAGACCAAGCTCAGGCCACTGAGGACAAGCTCGGGGGTCCCCTGAGACCAAACTCGTGGAGCCCACTGAGATCAAGCTCAGGCCATTAAGACCAAGCTTGGGGGTCCTCTGAGACTAAGTTTGGGGGTCCTCTGAGACCAAGCTCGGGGGTCCCCTGCAACTAAGTTCGGGGTCCCCTGACACCAAGCTTTGGGGGCCCTGAGACCAAGCTCGGGGGCTCCCTGAGACCAAGACCGAAAGATCGTGAGACCAAGATCAAAACGCCCGTGGAACCAATCTTAAGATCGGTCACACGGGCCTTCTTAAGATCTTGATACTAAGATCCCAGGGGCCCCAATTTGGGCCCCTGGGCCAAGTTCAGAACCCTGAGACCAACTCAGGGCCCTTGAGACCAAGCTCAGGTGCCCCCGATATCAATGTTCGCTAATCCGGAGCCCTCGAGAGCGATGATCGAGGGACCCCTGACACCAAGCTCGGGGAGCCCCTGAGGCCAAGTTCGGGCCACTGAAACCAAGCTCGGTGGTCCCCTGGGACCAAGTTCGGGGGTTTCCTGAAACAAAGCTCGGGGGGGCACCTGAGACCAAGCTTGGGGTCCCTGAGACCAAGCTCGAGGGACCCCTGACCCCACGCTCGGGGTCCTGAGACCAAGATCGAAAGCCCCGTGAGATCAAAATCGAAAGGCTGGTGGGACAAAGAAGAAAAGGTCCGTGAGACCAAGCTTGGGTCCCCAGAGACCAAGCTCGGGGTCCCTGAGACCAACTCGGGGCCCCTGAGACCAAGCTCAGTTGGCCCCAAGATCAATGTTTGATACTTCGGAGCCCTCGATACCGGAGTACCCCTGAGACCAGGCTCGGGGAACTCCCCGAGACCATCCAAGGGCCACTGAGACCAAGCTCGGGGACCCCGAGATCAAGTTTGGAGGGCAATCTGACATTAAGCTCAGGGGTCCCCGAGATTACGCTCGGAGGGCAGTCGTACACTAAGCTCCGGGGCCCCTGAGATCAAGCCCAGGGGCCCTCTGAAACTAAGTTCGGGGGTCCCGTGCGACCAAGCTCAGGGGCCCTCCAGAGGCCCCTGAGCTTGGTCGCACCTTCTGAGCACACCTCTGTAGAATACATCTCGTTGCCAGCAGTCTCGTTTGAACGCCTTTTCCAACTGCACCCCTTTCCAGCAGTCTTAACACGCCTCTGTCACACAGGCGAATCCAGGGGAAAGAGGTCCCGCGCCCTCCCCCGATCAGCCCTCGGCGCCCCCTGCAAGGTCTATGTCGCCCCCCTGAAATGTAGCTTCCCATCCCCGCTCCGGTTGCGAAAATCAGCACCCACCAATAAGATTTTGTGCTCACCTGATAGGTTTTGCCGGTAAAAAGTGGTGGCCCCTGTTCCGGATGGTGCCCCCCTTGCCGGAAGTCCTGAATCCGCCTATGCGCTGTCGTTGTTTCTTGTGTTCACAACGTTTTAAGTACGCCCCTGGTCCTGGTATGGGGAATTATTGATATCCTGGGATATGAGGAAGAATGCTGGGTTATTTCTGATCTGGTAGGCAATTTTCGGTTCCGGGCATGAAGACCAAGAGCAGCTGAAAGTATTCCGCTGTAATAAAAGTAGTGAGGTTTTTACCTATGATTTTACAGTTTTCCTGGAAAGGAACATCGTGAAAAGCTGCAAATTTTAAAAATGACTATTTTTAGCTCGGTATATAGCTTTTCTAAGCGATTGTTGTATTTATTCACGAGTTGAGTTTTGGCACCCAGCTCTGGTAGTCATAGATCCTACTTCCGGTTTACAAAAGTTTAATAAAACAGTTTCTAGCCAACGAAACTTCACCAAAAGATACAAATCTGTAGAAAAGGCCAGGGGCGCAACTTTATGTTTTCGATTGGGGGGCACCCGGCTCGAAAGGGGGCCCGTACATGATGGGGGGCCGTACATGATGGGGGGCCCGTATTTTTTAAATGAAAATGTGACCGAAAAAACGTATTTTCGACCGTTTGTGGTCGAAAACTGACTGCAAAGGTTAAATAACAATTTTTAGCGCGCTATTCGTCACTGTTCCTGATTTGCACTAATTAGCCCAAAAAGTAGTCAGAAGACCCAATCTTTTGAACGAGCTGCCAAACTATGTAAGGATATTGGACAAGTAGGTGTCTACTTACCGTCTTTGTCGTCCACGTGGATGCTCTCCTCCGGAGGTACAACGGGATCAGCCCCGGACGACGCAGGAGGGATGGATGCTGGAGGGTCTTTTAGCAAACGGGATCCGGCTGATGGCCTGGCCGAGGAAGGCAATGATCAGGAAAAGAAGGATTGGAATTACAACCTTACTTTACCGTTTTGCTGGAAACTATACATATTGCACTTTTCCGAGTTAGTTTTAAATTGGGGTTTTAATTTTTGCGGTCGATAAATGAACGTAGCTTGCAAAGTACCAAAAATAGTAGTGATATGAACTACTTTAAGTGGACGCGTACGTTGCTAGATATTGAATGCAAATATGATCGGGGTCATTTTATAAAAATTTGCAAAATTAGCAAGACGATTCTAGATTAATAGTTTACCTGAAAAATGTACAAAATTTGGGTAGTTTTGCCAGAGCAGCCCCTCGGTATTGAATGTTCTTTATTTTACACTTTTGTGCACCCGACTTATGTTTATACTGTCCAACCATTTTAACATTCACACCTGGAACGAAATCGCATTATCGCGAATAATTTGATACAAATGGAAGGTAGAGATCGAAGTGCGAAATTCCTTTATCAGCGGGGAAATCGAACCTACTGATATTTATGTTACATGATCAAGACACATTCACCTTGCCAGTTCATGGCATTGTACAACACTGGGTACCGGTCAAGGGGTACTATGAATAGGTGGTACTGCCTATTTCCCTTTACAATCCTCATATAGGATCAGTACAAAAGGAATGGGGGCCTAACATTTCTCACGCCCCATCCATTTTCCCCGAATGTTGCATGGGACCGGCCGCACGTTGCCCCGGGAAAACCACAGGGGGCCCGCAAGCATGGCAGGGGGCTGGTTTTGGCAACAGGGAGCACGGATACACCACCTGGGGCACGAAACTGCTCACAAATAAGGAACTTCTGCAAATACGCGACTAACACAACAGCTTCAGTTTCTGCACGATATTCTTAGACCACAAGGGGCCCAGACAGACCACATAGGGCCTGAGCACACCAAAGGGGCCGGGCAGACCACAGGGACCCAGAAAACCATAGGACGCCGGTAAGCCCAAAAGGGGCCCGAGCAGACCACACACAGCCAGCAATTTGGCTGGACTCTGCCCGATATATGCTGGGCTTTGACTGGGCAGAGCCCGCGTATATGGGCTCAGCCCAGGTCCGGCTCCGCTCCGTCTGGGCAGAGCTCATGGTCAAGCAAGACCGGGCTCTACCGCTCCGGGCAAGTTGTCATCCCCCGACCTAATGTCGGGCTCAGCTATGAGTGTGAGGGCTCGGGCAGAGCCCGATCCAGCCCGCTCTGGGCCCGGTCGGAATTGCTGGCTGGGCAGCGGGCCCGGGCAGACCACACGGGGCCTGGACATGGGTGGAGAATATGCCCCGGCCACCCCGGCCATGGCCGGGGTAACTTTCAAGTTACCCCGGCGTGGCCGGGGTAACTTTTGGAGTCCTTGTTAACGCTGCAGAAGGTCAAAATTTACGGTTAATATGGTCAGATTTTTACAATAAATCGAAGATGCATTTACAAACAATATGTACCTACATAATACCTATTGGTGGATGCATTTCATATTTTAGCTAATATAATCTTGCTTCCCTGCACCTACTTAACCGTTCCCATATTTCCACAGCTACCTGACAGAGACAAGAAGGAATAACGAGTGTCTGGTGTTTTGAGACGTCCTACCTATCACGAATCCATTTTTCTTTATAGGTCAATCCTTCCCCTACATTCAGTAAAGATGAAGCGGCAAAAAACTTTGGAGGCATTCCTTTTAAGCAACCATCGAAGAGAAAGGTGAGGCATTACATTTATTAAATAATACAAATGTCGAAAACTAAACGTTCTTGGGGGGGGACGTCAGTGGAAGCAAATGGATTGTCATAAAAGGTTTGTACTGAGGATGATTTGATATAATTTATGATGACATCATTCATAATAGTCTGCACGGCTGCCTGCCAAGGACTTAGGGCAGGGGCGGTCATTTTAAGTTTGATATCACAACTCACGTACATTGTTCCATGTTTTATCAGTTTGTGTAGATGGAAAAATTTCCATTTTATTCACAACATCCAGATGGAGTGTTTTAGCTGGCAGCCCATTTGGTCTCTTCCTTTATATTTCATTTTCATCCGCCTTTTTCCAGTTTGTCAGTCCAGTCAACCTCTACCACCACGTCTGGAGTACATTGAAAAGTGCATACATTGAGCTGCATTGAAAACTGTGACTCATTGCCCATTTTAGATAAACTACAATAATAATTTAATGCAGGCTTTGATAGCATGATATAAACATGAAATCACGCTATATTTAATACTTAATGTCTGGTATTTACTCCGGGATTTATTTTTTCAAAAGGCTTTTTCGCGTGTCTATAGGAAAGTAAAGTAAACCACGTGTTTATTTGATCTTAACTACATGTGAATGCACATCTTCAAAAGTCCATCCAGCCGTATGACCCTGGCAGTTGGTGCGCCGTTAAACCCCAACAAAAGCCCATCCAGGTTTCAGCTGAAACTAAGGCCATTGTAATATTATCCGACGCTGCCTGTTCACTTAGTAGTAAAATAACTATTTTATCATAATTTGTTTATTCTGCAGGAAGTCTTCGATCAGCCGCTCCAGTTTCAGTTTCAGTTTCAGTTTATTATACATATTGTCGACGGGTGATCCCAATTATGGACAAAGTGGCATAGTAAAACATGATGGGTATCCCAGATGGGTATCCCAGCACCAACATCAGCATCAAGTCAACACACACCCGAGGACGTCCCTCTTCCTCGTCATCGTTCCGATATATTTTGTCCATGCCATTTGCCGTGTCCATTTCCAGGAAAACCTTTTTGCGGCCATTCACTGTCTCAAAAGATCATACAAGTTGTCATTGAAAATAAAACGGGATTCGGTGTTTCGTCTTTACTTTTTTGTGATCTGTTTTGTGTTCTTTTTGTTTTTCAATGGACTAATGTGGACCTCCACAGCTGACCCTAGCAATAGGCATGCCTGTTTGGGCGTAGAAACTGCCCATTTTTTTCTTCCTCTTGAGTATGTACGTATACTGGACGCATGCCAGGTACGCTGGCGGATCCAGGGGGCAGAATGGGCTTAGCCTTCCTCCAAAAAAATATGTGGGGGACTAGCAATACAAATTAGCGCCCCCCTCTCCCGGTCGACGACACAAAACCCAACACCACGCCAACACCACTTCACACCCCCCCGTGGACACAATAAAGGCCACGCCAACGTAGTTTCCCACCCCATGCACCCCCGGTCGACGAGCCCTGGTTAATTTTTTACCCCCCTCCACAAACAGGTGCGCTGGATCCGCCACTGGCCAGGCATCGGCCGCCGGCTGGGGTAACTTTAAAAACAATTCTCCACCCATGGGCCTGGACAGATGAAAGGATCCGGGCAGACCACAGGGACCCGAGCTGAACACAGGGGCCGGGCTAACCACAGAGGGGCCCCAGTCTGGAAAGTATGGCAGCAGACCTGACGAGTCCGCACCAGCCTTGTAGATTTTTCGCACCACCAGCAGCCTAAAATTCACACCAAGCATTGGTGAGAAATTTCATTGACCCGGAAATTTCGATGTTTTTACCAGTTTCTCCCTTCTCAGATCTCTGTGGGTGTTTGATTTGAGCTCCCTCGCACCATACAGCAAAAGTGGGCACTTGTTTGCTCCAAAGTTCGAACCACCTGAAGGGTGTCCGCACCACGAGATCTCGCCAAAAGTGCCATACTTTGCAGACTGGGAGGGGCCCGGGCAAACCACAGAGGGCCCACGCAGACAAAAGGGGCCCCGAACGGACAAAAGGGGGTCCGCAGAGACCACACAGAGGCCCGGACAGGCCAAAAGGGTTCCGGGAAAACCACAGGAGGCCCGGGCAGACTACAAGGGGCTCGATCAGAACAAAATGGGCACTAGCAGACAAGGGGTCCGTGCAGACCAAATGGGACCCGGCCAGTCTGCAAAGTATGGCAGCAGGCCAGACGAGTCGCACCAGCCATCCAAAATTATCGCACCACCAGCCCAAAAAATTCTCACCAATCTGCCAGATACTAGGGAGAAAAACGCCTACATTCCTACCCACACGATGCAATACTACCTCTCTTATTAGTTAGTTAAGAACATTTTATAAGGCCCCCTCCTGTGTCTTCCTAACTATTCAGTCATTATTATTTTTTTAGTTTTCAGTGTCAACTTCCTCGCACCAGTCTTGCAAATTCGCACCAGGCTGATAAAATTCGCACCACTCGCTCCTGTCTCCAAGGGCACTCGCACCGACGAGATCTCGTCGAAAATGCCATACTTTGCACACTGGGGCCCGGGCAGACCACAGGGGCCCAGACAGGCCACAGGGGGCCCGATCAGACCAATAAGGGCCCGGGATACCACAGGGGCCCACATGGCAAGCATGGCAGAGGCTGGTTGCAGTTACACGAACCGCATCCATGGCAGGCCCGTCTGCATCCACAGGGTATTAACTACTGGGAGTAGGGACCGGGCTGCAGCCACCAGGGGGCGGGGCGAATGGGGTGGCCACCAGGGGGGAGCGAATGGGGCAGCCACCCCTTAAACCCAAGAGCCTCTGAGGACGAAATGCCGCCCCCAAACCCTCCCCTCCCCCAGGATGCGACGATTGGTCACCCTTTGGGTGAAAAGTGCGTCCTTCGGGTGGCTAAGTGCCGCCCTGTCCCCTGAGGCTTTGCCCCTCCCCTTACCCAAATTCTAGGTACGTCACTGGCGGCCATAGGGGCAAAAGATTCTCCAAGTCTTGGTATTTAGCCATCAGGGGAGCCGGACAGGGGATCATCACTCATTTGGGATTTAGCCCGACAGGAGCTAATAGCAAACAATCACTTCACTTGCCATTCAACACTGCGCATCGGAGCACGATTTGGATTGACACGAAAAGCCCAAACGTAAAATCCAAATCAGAGCCTAACGAAACTTTTCCAGAGTAGACACAAGCCGATTGAATCATAAGCATGCCAATTTTACTGTTCAAGGCAAACTTTGTGCAAATCATTCGCCTCGGCGAATGCGACAAGAGAGCCAGGAGCATGCTTTAGCTTCCTTCGCGCTGCGCTGAAAAGCCCCGGAAATTAAGAGGCTACCATTCGCCGGCGGAGCACATTATTTAACCCAGATTTGACGACAAGATTTGATACACTTTTTGACAGACAAATTTAAGAGACTTAAATTTGTCTGTACTTAAAATTCCACTAGAACAAACAAAAATGGAAAACTTCATGCACATTTCTGACAAAAATGCCTAGAAATATATCAATGAAAAAAGTAGTGCCGGCGGAGAGATGCAAAAATAGCAAACATGTCAATTTATTAAACCAGTACTTATCGGAACGGGCCCGGCTGCGCGCGGTGGGGGGTGGTGAACTACAGGGGGTCGTAAGCAAGGCAAGGAGCCCGGCTAGAGCCAGAGGAGGCCTGGATAGCCCAGAGGGAGCCTGAAATTATAGCACGGATTCCCGGATGCAGCGAAGTGGGAGGAGTGGAATCAGGGGCGGATTCAGGCCGATGGGGGGGGAGGGGGCAACGGGGCCCAAATCGTGAAAAAACATATGGTTTTTGTTTGAAGAAAATCCGTAAAAATTGGTAAAATCGGGGGATTTGGGGAGGGCATCAAATCCCCCAATTTTACCTTTACCCCCCTGGATCCGCTAGTGCTGTGGTTCCTTGCAGACCACAGGGACACGGACAAACCATAGGAGCCCGGGCAAATTGCAAGGGGCCGGGCAGACCGCAGGGGGCTGGGTAGACCACAGGGGGCCCGAGCAGACCACAGAGGGCCCGGGCAGACTAAAAGGAGCCCAGACCGCCCACAAGGGGCGCGGGCAGACCACAGGGGTCCGGGCGGACCACACAGGACCCAGGCACACTACAAAAAGCCCATACCACCTACAAAGGCCCCGGGCAGACTAAAAGGGGCCAAGGCAGAATACAAGGAGCCCGGTTGCAGTCACAGAGGAAACAAAAAGGTCTCGAGACTGCCAGAAATAGGGCCCTGAATGCAGTCAAAATGGGCCTGAGAATATCGTTAGGGGCCCGTTTGCGGACACAGCGATTATGGGTGGCCCTAAAGGGGACCGCGCCCAAGCAAGCATGCCAGGGAGCCCGACCGCAGCCACAGCAAGCCCAGATAGGCCACGGGGCCCCGCACTCATGGCAAGGGCCCGTCCGTGGCATTAGAGGACCCGCGCCTCCTGGACCACAGGGAGCCCGGTTGCAGTCACAGGTCCCGGTTGCAGTCACAGGGGGCCCGGGTGGATCACAGGCGCTCGGTTGCGGTGACAGGGGCTCGGGCGGATCACAGAGGGCTCGGTTGCAGTCACAGGAGCCAGGGTGGATAACAGGGGGCCGGGTGGATTCCAGGGGCCCGGTTGCAGTCACAGGTGGCCCGGTTGGACCACAGGGAATCCGTTTGCAGTCACAGGGGGCCCGGGTGGATCTCAGGGGGCCCGGTTGCAGTCAAAGAGGGCCCGTGTGGATCACATGGGGCCTAGGATGGATCACAGGGGGCCCCAGGTGGATTACAGGGGGCCCGATTGCAGTCACAGGGGGCCTGGGTGGATCATAGTGGGCCCGGGTGGATCATAAAGGGCCCGGTTGCAGTCATAGGGGGCCCGGTTGCAGTCACATAGTGCATGGTTGCAGTCACAGGGGCCCCGAGTGGATCACAGATGGCCCGGTTGCAGTCCCAGGGGGCCCGGGTGTATCACAGAGGGCCCGGTTGCAGTCACAGTGGGCCGGGTGGTTTACAGGGGGCCCGGTTGCAGTCACAGGGGGCCGGATGGCTCACAGAGGGCCCGGTTGCAGTCACAGGGGACCCGGGTGGATCACAGATGGCCCGGGTGGATCTTAACTGGCCTGGTTGTAATCACAGGGGGTCCGGTTGCAGTCACAGAGGGCCCGGGTGGATCACAGGGGGCCCGGTCGCAGTCACAGGGGGCCTGAGTGAATCATAGGGGGCCCGGTTGCTGTCACAGGGGCCCCGGGTGGATCACAGATGGCCCAGTTGCAGTCACAGGGGGCCCGGGTGGATGACAGGGGGCCCGGTTTCAGTCACAGGTGGCCCGGTTGGACCACAGGGAATCCCTTTGCAGTCACAGGGGCCCGGGTGAATCTCAGGGGGCCCGGTTGCAGTCAAAGAGGGCCCGTGTGGATCACAGGGGGCCCAGGATGGATCACATGGGGCCCCGGGTGGATCACAGGGGCCCCAGGTGGATTACAGGGGGCCCGGGTGGATCACAGGGGGCCCCAGGTGGATTACAGGGGGCCCGGGTGGATCAAAGTGGGCCCGGTTGCAGTCACAGAGTGCCTGGTTGCAGTCACAGGGGCCCCGGGTGGATCACAGATGGACCGGGTGTATCACAGGGGGCCCGGTTACAGTCACAGGGGGCCCGGTTGGATCATAGGGGGCCCGGTTGCAGTCACAGGGGGCCCGGATGGAGTCACAGGGGCCCGGGTGAATCATAGGGGGCCCGATGGTAATTACAGGGGGCCCGGGTTGGTCACAGATGGCCCGATCCCAGTCACAGGGAGCCCGGGTGGATGATAGGGGGCCCGGTTGTATCACAGGGAGCCCGGGTGGATTACAGGGGGCTCGGTTGCAGTCACAGATGGGCCGGGTGGATCACAGAGGGCCCGGTTGCAGTCACAGGGGCCCAGGTTGGATCACAGATGGCCCGGTTGCAGTCACAGGGGGCCCGGTTGGAGTCACAGGGGCCCCAGGTGGATTACAGGGGGCTGGTTGCAGTCACAGGGGGCCCGGTTGCAGTCACAGTGTGCCTAGTTGCAGTCACAGGGGCCCCGGGTGGATCATAGGGGGCCCGGTTGTAATTACAGGGGGCCCGGGTGGATCACATGGGGCCCGGTTGTAGTCACAGGGGGCCCGGGTGTATCACAGGGGTCCGGGTGGATGATAGGGGCCCGGTTGTAATCACAGGGAGCCCGGGTGGATTACAGGGGGCCCGGTTGCAGTCACAGGTGGGCCGGGTGGATCACAGATGGCCCGGTTGTAGTCACAGGGAGCTCGGGTGGATGACAGGGGGCCCGGTTGCAGTCACAGGGGCCCGGGTGGATCACAGGGGGCCCGGCTGGATCACAGGGGGCCCGGGTGGATCACAGAGGGCCCGGTTGGATGACAGGAGGCCTGAGACTGCCGGAATTAGGGACCCGGCTGCAGTCAAAGTGGGCCTGAAAAAATATCGTTAGGGACCCGGTTGCGGACACCGAGGTTAAAGGTGGCCCACAGGGCACCCGCAAGCATGCCAGGGAGCCTGGCCTCAGCCAAAGCTAGCCCAAGTAGACCACTGGGGCCCGGAATCGTGGCAGGGGCCCGGCTTTGTCCGCAGGGGCCCGCAACTTGGGATTGGGGGGCTCGTCGGGTCATTGGGGGCTTCTCCGAGCATTGGGGGGCTCGAGCCCCCCAAATATATGGAAACTTGCGCCCCTGGTCACAACCACTGCCCCCCTTCGCAAGAAAAATGGGGGAAGCTCTCCCTAACCCCACTCACACCTGACAAGCACAGTGGAACAGCATGTGGTAAACTGGCAGCTGCATGTCGCCACTGACGCATGCATACAAATCATATCGCGATATTATTATTGCGTGGTAGAAGATAAATGAAGAGAGAATTAAAAATGGGAAAAAGTCTGTTGATGAGCCTAGTTCCAAATAAATTGCTTGGCAAATCTTACTTAAGCAGAAGTTAAAGGAGAGGGGCACAGCGCCCGAGAAAGGCAATATACAACGCAGAGGTTGGCAAATGGCTAAAATATGTTAGGGTGGTTAAGAGCTGGCCATTTCTTAGGCGCGGGTCATAGCCGGATTGCACCCCCTGATCCACCCCTGCTTAACAATTCGCTTGCAGCAGCATTGGCATCTTTCGTTGAGCTTTAAGGATGGCTCCCTGGAATTTGTTGGACGGTATGGATATCGACGAAGCTGTATCACTATTTTATTCTCTTGTTGACGCCGCCATCCGTGATCATATACCATTCGTTGTTCCCAAAAAACGTTATCCGCCATGGTTCAACGCAGAGGTCAGGCGTGCACTGAAAATGAAGCAGGCTGCCTTTGAACGAATGAAGCGCCAGCCTGGTGATGAACGTGTGAAGGCGGACTTTGCTGACAAGCGCGCTGCTTTCAAACACTTGTCTAGTCAGGACTACTCACAGTACCTGAAATGTCTTGTTTCAGACTTTACAAACAACCCGAAACGTTTTTGGACTTTTATGAAGTGTTTTAAACAGACGAAGGGAGTACCGGTTTTAGAAAGCAATGACGTACTTTTTACCGACGACACAGACAAGGCCAACCTATTAAACCGTACTTTTTCTTCTAAATTCTCTGACCCTAATGCTGTAAATTTCCCTGACATACCTTTTAGTGTGGATGATCGTTTGATTGCCTTCACTGTGTCAGAGGAAACTGTACGTCGCTTGCTGCAAGAATTAGTTGTAACCAAAGCCTGCGGTCCTGATGGGTTAAGTGCTCGCGTGCTTCGCGAATGTGCTGGAGAATTGGCTAGCCCTCTGTGCAAAATTTTCAAAATGTCCCTCAACTGTGGAATATTTCCTGAGCAGTGGGGAGAAGCAAATATTGTTCCGATATTCAAAAAAGGGTCACGAAAAAATCCTGACAACTACCGCTCTGTTTCATTGCTGCCTCTTTGCGCCAAAATTTTTGAAAAAAATAGTATGTAACCAGATTTACCAGCACGTCCGGCCTCATCTTTCTCCATGTCAGCATGGATTCTTGCCAAATAGATCATGTCAATCTAATCTGGCATCTTTTCTGGCACACGGGTGGAAAGCCATTTCTGACAGCAGTCAGCTAGACGCAGTGTACACAGATTTCTCGAGCGCGTTCCAAAGTGTTAACCATCGTCTTTTATTGTACAAACTGCAGCAAATGTATGGCATTGACAACTTAGCGTTGAGATGGTTGAGTTCTTATCTTGGCAGACGTAAACAGAGAGTGGTGCTGAACGGAAAAGTTTCGGATTGGGCTCGTGTGGCCTCAGGCACACCAGAGGGAGGGCTCATCTCACTGTTGTTGTTTTCAGTTTTCGTAAATGACCTGCCACACGTAGTTTCTACCAAGTGCTTGCTTTTCGCGGACGATCTGAAAATATTCCATCAAGTGAAATCCCAAAATGACGTTAACACGTTACAGAAAGACCTGGACGCAGTAACAAGTTGGGCTGCTGCCTGGAAGATGAATCTAAACGCCTCAAAATGTAAGTCTTTCAAAATCTCTTTAAAACGCAATCTCATTGATTCGGCTTATAAAATCAACGGAACAATTTTGGAGAACGTTTCTTCCATAAAAGATTTGGGAATCATTCTTGACCAAAAGCTTACCTTTTCCAACCATATAAACTCGATGGTTTCCAAAGCAAACAGATCACTCGGTTTATTAATCAGAACCTTCCAGACAGCCTCCCCTAGATGTAAGCTGGATAGGAGGCCGCTTGGGCGGCTTTTAATGCAAATGTTCGGTCAGTTTTAGAGTATTGTTCAGTGGTTTGGGCTGGAGCCGCAAAATGTCATCTGGATCGTGTAGAAAGAATCCAACACAAGTTTTTTATGTGGCTTGCGAACCATGTTGACCCAGCCTGTTCATCATTAGGTTACGAGGAATTGACGAAGTTTTATGATGTTCGTACTTTATTGGCAAGGCGTGTACAACATGACATCTTATTCACAAGCAAGGTTTTTAGAGGTCTCATCGCATCATCTCATCTTTTGGAATGTTTCTCGCTTCATGTACCATCTAGAACTACCAGGAATGCTAGAGCAACTTTCTTAAATGTGCCTTTTGGTCGAGTGAACACGATACAATCATGTGTGTTTGTGCGGGCTCCTCGCGTTGTTAATAACTTTTTAGCTTTCTCACCAACCTGCGATATTTTGACGGATCCCATTGGACGACTTAAAAGTGTATCGCCTCTTTTACGACTCTACAAACAGCTTTCATAGGTCAGTGACCAGATTGGTTATCTGTGTTTGTTGTGTTAGAAATGTTTTTTGCGCGTTTTAGGAGTAGGCTGTTGGTGATTATGCATTTTTATCTTTCATTGACTTCACCTATAATTGGGTATGTGCCTGTTGGTGATTAATACATATACAGAGATACAGAGATACAGAGGTCGATAGCCTTGCTCCCCAAACTGCAACAAAACAAGAGGCGATATTTGTTGAAAGGGTATAATAGATACCTCTGTCTGTTACATTCTTACAATGCAGAACTAGGATACGGATGCCAGGGAAGGAATAAAAAGGGAAACTTTTTCTTGATCGTAAGCGTTTCCACACCGCTAAATGTCAACCGTAAACATGGAAGACAGTTTTAAACATCGGCTAGTTCTTAAATCAAACACAACGAAACTGCACCTCTAATTGTGGCTGATTCCACCGTAGAAACCCTTGAACTCGGCATGTTACGACACAGCCACGCGGGAATAAGTCCTTCCAAACTGCATCATTTTCTGGGTATATTTGTAACTATTAGTTTGCTACGCTGGCCACAGAGAGCAGCACTAGGCGATGAGCGACCACGGCGTCTCCGGCTGCATCCATATGTAGCCGGTGCTGGACATGGCGCAGCGCGCGTTGTAGTATTTTCCTGGCGACCGGCAGAAGGAGAACTTGGGGCAGCGGCACTTGAACAGCTGCTGGAACTCCTCCTTGCACAGCTCGTTCCACCAGCAGGCTCTCTGAAAGGGAGCAACGCGAGAGGTCAAGAAAATATACCAGGCAAAATCGTCCTAAACAAAATGTTCTACAACACTATGTAAGCTGCATAATGACAGAGCGACCTGCGGAAGTAAGACACCAGCAACAACGGAACGAAAATATTGTTCAAGCGTATAGGATACAGGAGCGGATCAGGGGCGTGGAGAGCGACCTGCGGAAGTAAGACACCAGCAACAACGGAACGAAAATATTGTTCAAGCGTATAGGATACAGGAGCGGATCAGGGGCGTGGATTTCTATCTGTTTGGGTTTGCCCCGGCATCCCCAATGATGTGCTGCGCACTCCCAAAGGTGACTTGGACACCCAAACCAAAAGGCGAAGCAAAGTCCCAGTGAAGTGCTTAAAGAAGAGGTAATGAATTGACGGAAAGATTGCTGCAAATGCAACATTTGTGCCAAATCATTATACGCATGATCCTTTGGCACAATGAAAGTTGGGTTTTGAATTAATCCATACAATTACAAATCAAATAACTTTTTGGCTTATGCTACTTTAGATGACGGTTTTTGTTATAAGCCATGGTGACAGCCAAATGCAGTTTCATTTTGCTTTGACCATGGTTTATAACCGAAACCCTCAGAAAACGTAATATGAGTCAAACATTTATATAATTTGTAATTTAACCCTCGCCCCACCGGGGGCCATCGATGGCCCCCCTAAGGTTTTTCCGGGATAGCAGAAAAACGACGAGGCGCAGCACCGCGGTTGAGGGCTCTACCTCTCACTGCATCATTTTCCCATCATCCCTGAAATTTTTTACCCCGGGTCACTCAAGGTCAGGTCACCAGACGAGGTCAACCAAGGTCACCTCACTTCAAATTTAGAGCTCTGTAAGAGCTACATTTCAAAGTCGATCGATTTGAAACTTCCTACACTTCATGACCCCTCCAGGGTCTGCAAGGTGTATATCCGGGATTTTTCGATTTCGTGCCCTGAGGTCCGGTCACGAGGCGACCTCTCCCATTGGAAAAGCATGGGGAAAAGCTGTTTCATGATATAAAAGCCACAAAAATGATTTCAAATACTCAGACTGCTCAGAACAGCGTTTTTGGACACCCTTTCACGGATCCCAGGGGTCATATTTGCCCTTTGACTTTTTCAAGGTCATCCAAGGTCACCAGAGGTCAAAAACAGTATTTCGCAAATAACTTTTGACCTAATTAAGCTAGAGCGGTGAAACAAACACCATCGTGTTTGTCTTGTCACTGGCTTTCATTTGATATACGACAAGGTCACTACGAGATGGAGGTCAAACCACTGGCGGGAGGTCTTTACGTTCCACATAGCGGAAAAAGTACTGGCAATTTGCTATCAAATGTACTTTACCAGGCCTCAATAGCTCTAATTACATAAGAGTTATGCCCAGTTTGCTTAATCATTGCATATTTGAGTGAAAATAGGGGATCTTGAAATAATTTGACCTCTGGAGGTCAAACCATTGACCTGAGCACTAAAACATGTGAAGTAATTTCTTACTGAATTCACGCGAGCTTTCTATTGCACTTTGCAGATTTGCGCTAACGCCCATATTTTCGGAGTTAGAGGGGGGCCATCGATGCCCCCCCAAGATATTTGTACGGACCCCGGGAGATATTTGTACGGACATTCATACCTCTTCCTTCCGAGATAGTCGGAGAGTGTATATGGTTTTCGGACTACACGCGGTACAAGACCAGCATAGTTCCGGAATGGAACGCAAAAAGGATGCGCTTCATTGCGGATCTTTGGAACACTCTTTGGACAAGGGGTTGTTTCTAAACAATCTTTGGAAAAGGGTTGTTTAGAAATGAATGATGCATGCCTATGGATATACGGAGCATAGTGCGTCTGCGGGGCATGTCTCTGCCCAGTACATGTGCTCGGTATTCTTGCCATTTCATTAAAAAAAGTGACGGTACATGCCGTGGGGGTCGAAATCACACGAATAATAGGGGCCATAATTTTTGTTCATACCTACATTACGTCACCCAGGGGTTTGGCCGAAACGTGAGGTGCCGTGACGTGGGGAGAGGGGGTCAAAAACACATCGAAAAAGCGTTACGTAATTTATGAACGGCCTCTAAACAACCAACACAAATAATTTATTTTCAAACATGTATCGCAAGTTCACTAGCAGAGCGATTCAAGTGTCCATAAATTCTGCCTGTCATCTGTCTATCGCCAGTGCACTTTCAACGTATCGTTTGCGTTCTTATTAATGGTGTTCAAGGGAATGTTCCACTCTTACAATGGGTTTCAACTGATATAGCAGTTTTGCAGTGCGCATCAAGCAACCACTATTGACATATATCATTTAACCTACAACTTTCAGCATTTAAGTTCCGCCCAATTTGTAACAGATGATACCCAGCACTGGAATACCCAGGGAGGAAGGAAAATGGCCTCTTCCGGGATTTAAATCCGGGACCGCGCTCACCCCAAGCTCGAATCATACCCCAAGGCCAACGGTCCATGAAAGCGACCATTTTGGTCGGGAAGGCTGAATCTTTCTGAGGTGTGAGTGGAATTCCCAGATGGTATTTTAATAGCTTAGGTTGGCCATAACTGTCATTGGTAAGCAAGCTTTTCTTCATTAATCGCGACTCGTTGGTATAGGGGTATGATTCTCGATTAGGGTGAGAGAGGTCCCAGGTTCAAATCATGGACGAGCCCAAATGATTTTCACTTTTGCACATTTCCGTCCCACACCCATGTTTCCTGCACATTGGAACTTATTTGACATACAAGGAAAATACCTGGAAATTGGCGGGGCTAACTCTCTGAGAGAAGAAACCTACGTAACTAATGTATGATTACTTCGTGGCTTTGATTTGCAGGCAGGGCCTGTCAGGATCTTACCCATGTCAGAAGACTTCATGCGAGGATCGAACTCGACACATGCGAGAATCGAACCGCACAGGATACCCTGCAGGGTCCCACACAAGGTGCGGGATACCATGCAGTACTGCACAGTGCACAGGATACCCTGCAGGGTCCCACACAAGGTGCGGGATACCATGCAGGACTGCACAGTGCACAGGATACCCTGCAGGGTCCCACACAAGGTGCGGGATACCATGCAGGATTTTACGTGCAGGAACCTCCGTGATAACGTGCAGGACATTGGACAACACTGCACAGGAAAACGTGCAGGATGATTCTACACGTCAACGTACAGGACTCATGTAGGACCGCACAAGATAACCTGCGTGATCCTGCACGGCACCAAGCAGGACAATGCAGGATTCTGTGCTGGATGATTCTACACGACTTCGTGCAGGACTTGGTGAAAGATTCACTTAGGGAAATTCAGTGGAAGTGTCTAAATTTCCGTGTTGGGTCTTGCATGGACTGTCCTACAAAGTTTGCTGGAGGACTGGAGGACATTTTTACTAGGGATGCACTGAACATCTGACGGATGTTTCTTTATCAAATCTGGCGGAATTCTTCTCAGCTGATGTGTTAGTGCTGCGAGGAATCTTTTGGGATTTCTGTATGATTCTTGTCAGTTTTAATGCTGGTTTTCTGTGAGAAGTCCTTTGGAATTATCGTGAGTAGTTCTATGGGATTCCTGTGAGAGCTCCTGAGGGATTCTTGTGAGAGCTCCAGTGAGATTCCTGTGAGACATCCTGCGTGATTCCTGTAATACATCCTGGGCAATTGTCGTGAGGCATCCTTTGAGATTCCCGTGAGACATCCAGCAAGATTTCTCTGGGACTACTGTGATAATCCCTGTAGGATTCCTGTGCGATTAGCGGAGTTTTCCCACAGGAATCCTTGCAGCAATTTCACACAGGAGTCCTACAGCCCGAGTCCTTCACAAATTGTGCAGGATGTTCCCACGGGATTCTTACAGTATTTCTCACCAGGGCAAGGTCTATCGCAATGCCTGGTTGACGAGTTGGCGGGTTCTCTGCCCCTGGCTGCACAACATTTCCATAGTTTTTACATAGGGGGAGGGGGTAAAAATGCAAAAATATGCACTACATAATTTACGGACGGCCCCTTCACACCACCACCGTCATTTCAGTGAAATGCGTAATGACCATATTAGCTAGATAGTGACCTTGAGTGGCCAGGTCATTTTACATTTTGATCTAGAACCAATGGGCCTGATAACGTACATAGTTTAACACGCGCATTGACGGGGGTCTGAGCCACCTTCGCATTGACGGGGGGGCGGGTACCCGCCCCCCTAAGATCTCGAGAACCACGGTAGGTGGCGAAAAACGGTAAACGGCGTTGGGCTGCCCATCCACTTCTCCATCGAAAACATCTCAACCATTTTTTTGTCAGGTCACATTTAAGGTCACGAGAGGTCAAAACATGCCCGTCATAGGGATAACATGTAAAATTCAGTTTTTCGGGCATTACATCTGAACAAGGAAAGATAGAGCAAAACGACTTGAACTATATGAATCCTCTTAGCAAGCCGAATCGAATGATATATAATTTGACCTTGCTAGGTCAAATCAAGGATTTGACCTGACCTGAGGTCAGGTCAGGATCAAATTATATAAAATGCATATCATTAGAACCGCAAAGCCCAGGCGAGTCTAATGCAGCTAAAATAAATGCTCTATCACCATCTGTTACTGAGTTATTCCGTAAAAACCATTTTTCCCATGTATTTCAAATGGAGAGGTCATGCCTCGTACCTGACCTTAGGTCATCGATATCAAAAATACCGGAACATATGTTAGAGAACTCGGTGGGGCCATTATGTGATATGAGTTTCAATCGGATAAGTTTACCCTGCTCCGACTTATGCTATCTTAAACTTTTTTTGAGGTCGGGTCACTTGACCTGTACTGGTGACCTGACCTGAGATGACCTAACCTTAAAATTTTCAGAGAAGTTGTAAAAATGATGAGGGAAAAGGTATACCAAGTACGGCGGCGCTACGCGCCGCCGTTTTTCTACTGTCTCCGAAAAACCCGAGGGGGGCGGGTACCCACCCCCCGTCAATGCGCGTGTTAATTGACCAAAAGAGGAGGCTAATGATGCCTCAACATCACCCTAATCTAGCCTGGTCAGAAGCTGGATCAAAGCTATCTCAAATTTTCCACATTATTTGATTAGTCATGATCTTAATATTGACCTGAGCCAAAAAATGTCCTATATACTTTCACCGCTTCCCACAGGCTATCCATCGCTATTCGCACTTCCTTTGGTATCTTGCATAGGAGCCGATACCGAGGGGTCTTTCATCCCTCCCCCTTCTGGGGTGAAGGTGAATTGGGGTCCTACTGGGCATTGGCGGACGCAGGGGGCCATTCCGGCCATGCCCCCAAAGCGCTGGAGGGGGCCAAACTATCTTCTGCCCCCAAAGGCCGGATGAATTATTAAAAAAGGTGTTTACACTAGGTCTGTAGCGTAAAAAATATTCCCTCCCACCCTCCCCCCCCAGGAGAGCGATCATGTACTTGGAGAGGTAGCTTATACTTGGTCTGTCGAGCACCTCAGTTGCACGTCCCAACCCCCCCCCCAAGAGGAGAGGCAGACATGGGTTTGGCCTCCCCCAAAACTCGGGTCTGCGGTCCGCCCCTGCTACTTAGCACACGCCCTGCTGGGGTCCCTGGCATGACACGGGCCGCTAAGGGGCGTATATTTTGCCCCCTTCGTATCTCATTTCTTGGAAATGCAAAAAAATATGGACGGCGCCCGAAAGCTCTTGACGAGCTGAAGAGAAATTACGCTATTTTTTATGTCATGTCAATATTAAGGGCACCAGAGGTCAAAGAAGATTCCATAGTCTTACAACAGGGAAGTGTAGATCTTCCGGATGGATTTTTACTGAGTTGAGCTACGGAAAATCTTTAAGCACCGTTTGAGTCCTCTCATCGAGGAAAATTTATACAATATGCCCTTGCTAGGTCAAATGGTGAAAATGGCCTGACCTCAAGACAGGTCAGGGTGACATAAAGACCTGGTATGTTGAATATCAATCGACTCGCTGTGACAAGATGGGCCCAATGAAAGAAAAATGGAACCTTTATCTCAATCCAGTGCGAAATTATCGGCAAAATATCTACTGTATGTTCATGTGACCTCAAATGACCTTTGGATGTCATATGCTCAAAATCTAGGCTTTAAGGTCAAGATCGTGGTAAGAATACATGGTATGAGGACTTTCACGCTAAAAACCAAAATTTACTTAAAAATAACCCTTTCTATTTTCAGCATAGACTTATAATGAGGTGAGGAAAAAATTGATCCATCTTAGGCTAACATATGAAAATTCCGGAGGGGGGCAGTTTTTTAAGTCCTATTGAGCTCATCATGTAAAAAAGTTTGAAATTGATCGGTTGACAGATTTTCCTTTGCCGCTTCAAGCCACTTCAAACTCTTGATTTTGCGTTTTGAGGTTTGGTCGCTTGACCTTGAATAGCTTCTCGACCTGGCATGACCTGACCTAAGAATTGTGGTCAGATGCGTGAAATTCATAAGAAATAAGATCCTTTAAGTTTCATTGTTCTGCGTTTCTTCATTTCTACGTTATTTTGGGAAAACCAAGAAAGGGGAAAATTTCGCCCCCCAGCGGGGCGCGTGTAACGAAAATCCCGACACTCAAGGCGTGGACACGTGGACATGCTGACCTGGCTGATGTAAGCGCGGATGCTCTGGTCTGGCAGCGCGGGTGGCCTGCCCTCCCCTGACGGCACCAGCATCAGCAACATCAACAGCAGCGGCAGCAGCGGCAGCAGCGGCGGCGGCGGGGCAGCGCTCGCCATCGGTCCACCGTGCATCAGCAGCACCGCTCGCCGCGCGGTCCCGCAGAAACCGTCATCTGAAGACTCTTCAGCTAAGGCCGATTCCGGGGCATCGACGCAATATCTGCAAGAAAGAATACTCTGGCTAAATTATTCGAGAGAAGGTATCTACACGGGATGTGACATTCATTCATTCTCGCTCCTTCCTCGTTCCCATTCATAGCGAATTTCTAAGAAATAAACACTTTGAAATGATAACTTTCAGTTGCCCCATTATTTCCTCTTACGTTGATACATTTTTTTACTGTAATGAATTTGGTCGCACAGACTATTCATATCTATCTATGAATATAAATAAAAATATGCCCCACGGCTGTGCGAATTCCATCGTTTTTATTTCGACTTCCCAGGATCCTTCGCTTGCGATTTATAGCCGAAAAGGTGCAGAATCCACGAATCGAAAGTGCTTTGTTTACATTGTCTCCGGAGCTGGCACGTGCTTCTCAGAGCGGTGCTCTTATTTTGATCATGTAGGCGGTACATGATCGTAGATTTGACACGCTGATACCTATGATGGTGCATCAGTAGCGTATCCAATAACAATATACGCGTTCTTCACAGGCCTCCTGCCAAACGCGGCCCGGAGACTCTCCCCAAGCGTCGCTTCACCCAAGAAGCGACTGACGCGACGCTGAGACCCTTCCCGAGCATCGTTTCACCCGAGAAGCGACTGGTGCGGCCCGGAAGCCCTTCCCGAGCGTCGCTTCACCCGAGAAGCGACTGACGCGGGCGCGTCGGCGACGACAAGGTTCGTTAAGACCAGGCAAATCAAAGGCATCACTGTTAACACCATCCATTCGGCTGAGAGGTAAAGTAGCCAATGATCATGTATTGCTGGGGTTTCATTATAAAGACTGTCTTCGCCCAATTTTTTACTGTTGCCTGTTGTCGCTACCGTTCACCGTTGCACTGTGATCAGTTGCCCGGCCGGAAATGGACGTAACTACTAAATATGCAATTGGCGTCGGTTCCAATGCCTTCTTGCCACATAGTCATATTCTCACGTTAGTCGTATCATTCTCACGTTATTTCTGACGTATTCTGACGTATAATTCTCACGTTATTCTCACGTTAGCCCAATGTATCATGTAGGGTAGAGAAAATAGCTAAAATTAATTGAGATATCAAATGTTATCAAATCTTTTATACATCGCCCCTGAATCCAAATAAAGGAGCGATGTTGCGCTGTTGTTGCCTATTCTAATTCATCATGGTAGATCCCTGTTAAGGTGCGTTTTTTGATTGAGCTCCCCCGGTAGCTTTACTTTTATTTAACCACCCGGACCTGTCGAATTTCGTACAGACTTTTTCTGTCGCACTTCATGGTTTAAATGTTCAGTCTGTCACTGCTTGGCGAGTTGGTGGGTTTATCCACCCATGGGCAAGAGTATTTCTGTACCGCACCGATTGCAACATGGAATTTCGTTTTAGTCCAAGTGCTTCTGTTTGTAATAATATGATGATGATTGGTGTTTAACCCGCGCCCCACCGAGGGTCCGGCGCCACCTTCGCCCCACCGGGGGCCATCGATGGCCCCCTCGAACTCCGAAAATATGGGCGTTAGCGTAAATCTGCAAAGTGCAATAGAAAGCTCGCGTGAATTCAGTAAGAAATTACTTCACATGTTTTAGTGCTCAGGTCAGTGGCTTGACCTCCAGAGGTCAAATTAGGTCAAGATCGGCTATTTTCACTCAAATATGCAATGATTAAGCAGACTGGGCATAACTCTTATGTCATTAGAGCTATTGAGGCCTGGTAAAGTACATTTGATAGCAAATTGCCAGTACTTTTTCCGCTATGTGGAACGTAAAGACCTTCCGCCAGTGGATTGACCTCCAGAGGTCACCTCGTGACCTAATATGACCTGAGGTCACGAAAGGTCAAAAAGTGACCTTGCCGTATATCAAATGAAAGCCAGTGACAAGACAAACACGATGGTGTTTGTTTCATCGATCTAGCTTAATTAGGTCAAAAGGTATTGTCAAAATACTGTTTTTGACCTCTGGTGACCTTGGATGACCTTGGAAAAGTCAAAGGGCAAATATGACCCCTGGGATCAGTGAAAGGGTGTCAAAAAACGCTGTTCTGAGCAGTCTGAGTATTTACAATCATTTTTGTGGCTTTTATATCATGAAACAGCTTTTCTCCATGCTTTTCCAATGGGAGAGGTCGCCTCGTGACCTGACCTCAGGGCACGAAATTGAAAAATCCCGGATATACACCTTGTAGACCCTGGAGGGGTCATGAAGTGTAGGAAGTTTCAAATCGATTGACTTTGAAATGTAGCTCTTACAGAGCTGTAAAGTTGAAGTAAGGTGACCTTGGTTGACCTCGTCTGGTGACCTGACCTTGGGTGACCCGGGGTAAAAAATTTCAGGGATGATGGGAAAATGATGCAGTGAGAGGTAGAGCCCTCAACTGCGGTGCTGCGCCTCGTCGTTTTTCTGCTATCCCGGAAAAACCTTAGGGGGCCATCGATGGCCCCCGGTGGGGCGAGGGTTAAAGGGAATGTGGCATCTTCATAACGTGATTTTAACTGAGATAGCCAGGTTGTAAAGCAAGTCGGAGAACCCGGTACTCCATATATCATTTGCCTTGGAACTCGATATTTCCGTAGAAAAAGCTAAAACCTACCTGACACCAACCCCTCATCAACCCCTCGCCGGGCGGCCATTGTTGTGAGCTGCTGGTGTGACGACATATGCTGACGTCACGATGAGCATCAGCCAATCGAAGCCCTTGAAGCGTTTCAAGTATGGTAGTGGCTGCCAGATCGTGACATCATCCACAGGCTGATATTTATTTCTTTTCCCAGAGGAGTATTTTAAAAATCAAAATATTGAGCTTATTGTACATTTTTTAGAGAAATCATGAGTGGCTTCATTATTTTCGGCTAAAAGTACGCCGAATTACACTAAATTCCAGGATTCGACCAAGGTGTCACGTTCCCTTTAAGGGTACTTCAGCTTCTTTGGCTATATGTGCCCAGCATTATCAGGTTAGGTCAGTTCAAGATGATCTTGGTTAGCTAAGAATTGTCTATGCCGGAGGTGTAACAGCTAAAAAGCGCTGTGAGGGCTATAAACGATGTCAAACTTTATTTCTTTCAGGTAAGATAAAATGTGTTTGATGTCTACGACGGGATCGTTTCCAAGACACTGCTCTAAAAAGACCGGTGGGAAGAATCGACGCACTTGCCTTTTCAGATTGTCACAACAGTCTACCTCGGATAAAAGGGGCCGGGGTGGCCTGGTGGCTTCGTTGCCAGTCTACGGATCGGATAGCATGGATTAACGTGGGTCCAATCCCCACGGCGGGAAACCGCCTTCCGTGTCCGATCTGACCCGTCGGAGAGGATTCTTAAACATCCAAGCCAATACTCCCTGTAATTGGGCAAGTGTGCCTGTTGGGAGTGGTCCTAATAAAAAAACATGTTGGACAGTAAGGCGGTTGCCACAATGTACACACAGGTTGGGAGCAGAGCTATTCAGGTGGTAGGCATGAGTGGCATAACAGTGCCCGATGCGGAGTCTACAGAGGGACACCTCCTCTCTTCTGCTTTTTCTGTTGCTCGACTCCCATTTCTCAATGGAGAAATGGGTTGGGTACGCAGACGTTTCATAAAGCACTCTGGCTGTGCAGCCCACCGTGACTGCCATTCGGCGTCCTGTAGTGTCCTGAACGATGTTTTGAGGTCTTAAGCCGGAATCCTAAACTGTTGCGAAGGGGGTAATACGGACGCCTCTTTCGCAACCTTATCGACTTTTTCATTCCCCGAAATTCCAATATGGCTCGGCACCCAAAGAAAGCGCACATCAGTGCCTCTAGCGGAGATCGCTGTCAGAAGCCTTCTTATAGACGGTATAAGCCAGTTTTGCTGTGGGTGATGAGATTGGAGTGCTGTCAGTGAGCTAGCAGAGTCCATTATGATAAGACATCGATCCTCTTGAGAACGCCTGATGTGTCTTAAAACCCGGAGAATGGCATATAGTTCTGTGGTAAAAACCGAAACAGACGCTGGTAGGCTAAAACCCTGACTCAGTCCCTCCCCTAAAAAGGCGCTTCCAGCACCGCCGGCAGACTTCGAGCCGTCGGTGTAGAACCGGGCATGACCTGCATTGGAGCCGATTTTGCGCAGCGCTAAGGCCAGAAATTCTGAAGGCAGTGTTGCTGCTTTTTTATGGCGCATCAGGTCGAGATCGCATTGTGCAGGGATGAGTCGCAATGGCTCCGTACGTTCTGGTCGCGTTTCAGCAATTACTTCCAGGTCAACGCCGCTGCCTTCTAATCACAGAGATACACACAAACAGAGAGCTCGTGAAGACGTCTGTCGCACCGTTCTGTGGGACATTGTCAAATTTCCGTCGAAAATCCACCTGTGTGTTGGATGGGACGGATCCTGCCTGATTTTGCTAGCGTATGATAATGCCAACCGCTTCCTTCTCAGGTCTAGCGGAGGTTCGTTGGCGTCTACCAGAAGGCTTGCCCTGCAGGACGTACGAAAAGCGCCCGTCGCCACTCTAACACAGGCGTGGTGTACAGCGTCCAGAGGCTGCTTAACGTTGCTCAAAGCACCATCATATACTACTGAGCCATAATCTAATACGGACCTGATGAGGGCACGGTATAAACGGAGAAGTGTTAACCTATCGGCACCATAAGATGTGCGAGAAATCACCTTTAGCACATTCATCCGTTTGAAACATTTATCACGCAGGAGTGATATGTTCGGGGCGTATGTCAAGCGTTTATCCATCGTCATGCCCAGGAACTTGGCCTCCGGGATGATTGGGGCTCTCCTGCCGTATAAACGGAGGCTGATGTCCGTACACGAGCGGCGGCCGCAGAAGTGCATACACACAGTTTTCTCAGTGGAAAATCTAGAACCGTTCTTCAAGCTCCGTTCGGATAACCGGTCAATGCATATTTAGAGCTGTATTTGTGCTGAAATCGAGGTGGAGGTGCTTAACCACACCGCAAAGTCATCTACGAACAAAGATTTCTCGACTGTGGGAGGTAGAATTTCGCAGACGTCATTAATTAAGATACCGAACAGGGTCACGCTTAAAAACGCCGCCCTGGACCACACCACTCTCCTGGTAGAAGCTATCAGACAGGGAGTTGCCCACTCTCACTCTGAACTTCCGTCTCTTCATAAAATTGTCAATAAATTATCCCATGTGACCCTTGATGCCAGCTTTCCGTGCCTTGTCTAAAACCGCGTAGCGCCAGGCTGTGTCATAGGCCTTTTCGATGTCAAATAGTAAAGCGAACACGTGTTGCTTTGAGGCGAATGAACGGCGTATTGATGAATCTAGCGATATAAGATGGTCGGTAGTGGAACGCCCTGCGCGAAATCCACATTAAGCATTAGAAAAGAATCCGGTGCTCTCCAGGTACCAAACCAGATGTGCGTTTACCATGCGTTCTAAAAGTTTACATACACATGAGGTCAAGGTAATCGGTCTATAGTGAAGAGGGTTGCTGCCATCCTTGTCGGGTTTTAAAACTGGGATGATAGTGGCATCTCTCCAAATAGTGGGAAATTCGTGCGTGGTCCAAAGGAAGTTGAAGTAAGACAATAAAGCAGTAGAATACCGTTCGCTGAGATTCTTTATCATGTCAATGTGTATACCGTCCGGGCCAGCGGCTGTGCTTCTCGCCCGAGACAGTGCGATGTAAAGTTCTGACATTGTAAAAGGGTCATTGTATGATAGTTGTTCATGGGAGCTAAAACTCACTGGGAGAAGTTCCCTCCGTTCTTTGTGTCGTAAAAACCTTGGGTCTGAACAAACCAGCCGCCAGCGAGCAGCCCACGCATTGCCGAAGGCGTTCGCTACCTCTGTGGGGTTGGAAATTGTTCCGCCGGAACCTGTCAGAACCGGCAGGGACATGGCGCAGCTACGGCCGGCCGGACGATGTACTCGCCGCCAAATTGTTGTTAACGGTGTTAGTCGATTTATTGTTGTAATATAAGTTTGCCATGATTTTTTTGCATCTCTAACTGTGCGTCTGGCTAGTGCTTTTGCACGTCGGTATTCTATCAAATTGGGAGTTGTTGGCTGTCTTGTCAATGTCTTGAAACGGCGTCGACGTTCTCTAATAGTGCGCTTGCACTCCTCCGTCCACCAGGGCACGGGGATGCGCCGCGGGAGCGAGCTAGTCTTAGGTATGAAAGTCTCAGCCGAGTCTAAAATTCGAGCGCGCAGCTCCTCCTCGCATATTGTAGCGGTTTCGGCCTCGCCTGGTGTAAAATCGAGGACACAGAGATAAAACCCTCCCAGTCAGCCCGCCGTAAGTTCCACTGTGGCGTTCTCCTGCCCGGATGTGGGACCTCAGACCAAAGCCAGATCGGATAATGGTCGCTGTTGCACGGATGTGAGTGAGTTCGCCACTTAAAGCGGTCGGCTATCGAAGCTGAGCAGAGAGATAAGTCAATTACCGATGTTGTTCCAGATGGTAATGAGATATGCGTAGGGTGTCCTGTATTTAGAGTGCAAATATTAAAGCGGTGGATTATTTCCTCTAAGCGTCGGCCTCACCTTTTTGTGCGGGAGCAGCCCCATGTTGTGTTATAAGCGTTGAAGTCGCCTAATATTATATAATTTGCTGGCAACTGTTGTATTAAATTTATGAGTTCATCGCCAGGAAAGTCCTCACCGGGAGGGAGATATAGGGATACGATTGTTGCTTTAAATTGTTGTGGGTCGACGGTCGCTGCTGCAGCCTGTAGGCTTATTCTCAAGCGGAACGGATGGGCAGGGACGTAGAATGGGCTAGCAGCGCTACTCCTCCATGAAAAATTGTTGCGGAATGAACGTCGTATCAAAATGTTTTATATTATATTTTCTGGCAATGATGGTCATGTTTTAGCTTGGTCTCCTGTAAGGCAACTACTACAGGAGTTTTCTGCGCTAACAACGCTTGGAATTCCGTGTGATTTGCCCTAAAACCTCTCATGTTCCACTGTAAAATAAGCGTCATTGAGTAGAGTACGAGTAAAGTGTGTAAAAACCTTCCTAGATTGGGGCCCCCACCGATCATCATGTTTCCCAACTCCTCCCGTCAAACATTTCCGGTTCTTTCCAGGCAACGCGGGAGTTCCAATTCTGCGGCTATCGTGAAGGGTTATTGCGGTCCCTGGGGGGCGAGCGTCTAGCAAATACTGGCCTCTCTACCATATACGCATCACCTGTGTACCCCGGCCTCCCGTCATCTTGGGGGATGGGCCTTCGTATGCGCTGCCTGAGGTCTCCCGAGTTCCTTAGGTCAGCTTGGGCGGGCCCTAAATTCTCCATGGATTGGGCACGCTGAGTTTGGTTAAGTTTTATTTGTTGTGCTTTTACAGTGACTCGTGGGATCGATAGTTCGAGACCTTTGCTAGAGCGGAAAGGATGCCCGGTTCGTTGTTGTTCTGTTGTTTTCGTTGTGTTCTCGCTAGTTGTTGCATTTGATGTTGGAGTCGTAAGCTTACGTTTCTTATTTTGTGATGGAGTGCTAGTACTAGCCTCGATACCCTGTTGTGTGTGTAATCTTTGACTTGTTGGTGTGTTACTGGCCGGAGGGGGCATCAGGGTAGATTCGTTCCCCTTCGTCCAAGGCTTTAGCCTTGTTCTAATAGAGGCTCGCCTTCATGCCTGCGGGATGCTCAGGGGAGAGCGTAGGCGTAGTGGGCTCTGTCGTTGGGAGAGGCACAGCTGGACATTGGGAAGGTGGCAGTGGCGTTGGGGAGACTTACCGAGCGCGCTTACCGGAGGTTTCGGTTTGTGGGGGATCATAGCTGGCTGAGCAGCCCTGAGAGGCTGACTTGGCACTGGGCGTCTGAAGTTCTGCCGGGTCTTTGCTCACTGCAGCGTCTCGGTACTATAGTGGTGGTGATGTTTGCACACCTGCGTCAACCTTCTCCCCACAGCTCACCGGTTTGCCGCCGGAGTCATCCGGTCGATCGGGGAGAAACTTGGAAACAATGGCAAGAAACTGACGGAGGGAGAGATCCATGAACTGGCAAAAGCTGGAGTCCGAGGTAAGTGCAGGGTGGGTTTCGTTGAGAATTTCGTCTGTTGGGATACTGCGCTGAGACCCCAACAGGGCATCTCGGTACGGAGAGTAGTTGGAAGAAGAAGGAGGTTTTTCCCTGGAAGTTGAGGTGGTTGAAGGGAAGCGCGCCGGTGCTGATTTTGCAGGGGGTGGGACTTTTCTTTTTGGGCCTCCTTAGCCTTGCTCAGTTTAGGGCACAGCCTGCTCCATGCCTCATGACCGCCTCCACATCCCGCACACTTAGATTGTTCTGCCTCACACGATTTAGAGTTGTGGCCTATCTCGGAGCATATAATAATTATTGGGGCTTATCGACGCACCAACTGCCAGGGTCATATGGCGTCGCCAACTCTCTCCCTGTTGGAAGGGTTGCTCGGGAGCCAGCTTGCTCCTTGTTCAGGGAAGCCGCCGGGCCTTGAACCCGGGTCGGCTGCGTGGAAGCCAGCTACGCTGACCACTCCACTACCGCGCCCCCTATCTCGGAGCATCTCCCGCAACGTTCCCTACCTTTGCAGCTGCCAGCGATATGGCCAAATGACTGGCATTTGAAGCATCTGGTGGGGCTAGGAACAAAGGAACGGACCTTTATGGCCATCCAGCCCACTCGCACCTTCTCTGGTAGGGTTGCCCCTGGGAAGACAAGCATAAATGTGCCGTTGTCTGTCTCCTGGCTTTCTCCTCTCCGCAACATTCTTTTAACTTCCGTCACGCCCTGGTCTCTTAGACCTGCAGAATCTCCTCCTCCGGGACGTCACGTAGGTCCTTGCAGCTGATTACGCCTCTGCAGCTGTTTTTTGTCGAATGGAGTGAGACCTTAACCGGTACCGACAGGGGCCTGCTGGTCGTGCGAATTTCCAGGTAAGAGGTTGCAAGCAGTTTCTTGGCGTCGCACTCGTTTCCCACTTCGAACTCGACTCGTCCTTTCGGGTGTCTGTAGTTTCGTTTTGGATGGAACTTCCGTAGGGCTTCATGGATCTGGAACGGGTTTATCTTTACCGTCCTATCCTCAAAGTCAATGACAAGAGTCATGGGGTAGACAGCTCTGGTCGTGTTCGCGCGGGGGTTCAGCTTCGGAAACTTCCATCGCAGTGGCGGTGTCAGTGGGTGGACGAGAGATGGTCGGTGTCGAGGCGGGGGGTCGGAGTCCGTGCGGTCGGTTCAGTGGGTGTACAAGCAGGAAAAGAAGCCGTGATAAGTCAGTTTGTCTTCGGCCCCCGGGTTGCCAGTTGTCAATAGCTGGTCCCGGGGGCTGGTGCAGTGCCTACGGGGGCAGGTGTGCCCGTCTCGGAGGGGCGAGAGATACTCACACAACCCCTCCGATCAGAACGCACCCACCCCCTTGACGCCATCAGCCCAGTGGGCCGGCAGGGCCATGAGTCGGGACGAAACAAAACGCAGCAGCCCTCACGCAGCGGAGACTGCGGTCCACCAGGCGCACGCAACAGGCCGGAGTCTCGCAAATCGACGGTTTCCGAAACCCCGGCCCACGTCGCGCCCGGCAAGAACTATCACAGTCCCCACCGCGAAGGGCGCCGCGCCGCACGCCCGAAACATAATCCCCCCTGCCCAGCTGGACCGAGCGACAGTGCCCGTAGACACTGCCGCGTAGCTACGCCGCCCGCGGCAGCCTACAGGCGGCTTATCCCCGGTTAGATCGAGATATCTAGGCCAAAGGGGGCGTGTTGGTGCCCTCGGGACTGACCCGCCCGAGGGGACCTCAACCCCCAGGATTCCGTCAACCCCGTCGCCGGGGCTCGAGATAGGCCTCGAGTGGGCGCCTTACACCTATAAAAAGCCGAAGAAGGCAAATAACTGTAGGGGAAACAACTAACGCATAAAAAGATGACAGGAACTAAAAATAATCAACAAAATAAGTGAACAAAAAAAAACAGGAGCTACGTACTGGGAGGTGCAGGACAGAGCTGACTCGATCCAATACGGTTACCGACCAGGTAGAAAGGGCCCGTAGGGCAGTCATCAGCATCACCGCGGGCCTCATCACCAGAGCCATCGACGACAGACGCCGACTCTAGCCGACCAAGTCGGAAGAGGCGGCGGCCGCCGGAGAGCTAGAAATGATGCATCCGCGGTGATGCGACGAAGTGCCTCCCAAGGCTGACTGGGGCCCCGGGCGCGTCACACCCCGTTGCTCCAATCTTTGCTTGCCGGACGAATCCGGCAAGTGAAGATCAGTGCCCTGAGGGGGGTGTTTGTAATAATACGGTGGTCATAATGAAGTTAATTTTGTTAGCCCTCCCCCGGTGGGAAGGTGTTTGAACAGTGAGGCGGATTCGACCTCTGTTAGATCTCTAAATCTACCCGTCAGATTTCACTAATTCAAACTGGGATCAATTCGTCTCGTCTCACGCTGAACTTCATTTTTTAAACACAATTTCAAATTTTGAAAATTCTTGCGCAGGGGCGTGCAAGATGTACACTTTGTCAAACATTTCTTAGAATCTCCGTAACTCTTGGGCCTGTTGTTCGATTAAAAAACTAGTACGTATTGCCAAAGAAGTGATGCACGATTGTCATACATTTCAGTCATGTGAAAAATTCACGTTCGAATCAAGGACCCAAGGTGAAAACTATATGGTCAAGTGTACAGTGCTGGATCTAGCCGGCAGATTTGTGGGGCAGGCGAAAGTCGAACGGCAAAAAACGTCATGCGGTGAGAGTATGCCACAATTTAATTGGATGATAGGTTTTGGGGTTAAACCCAAGAGTCAATACGCAAAAACAAAAATTACCCAGGGGGCAAAGTGCAAAAAGCTGTCCGGCGTGTTGTAAAAGGTTGTTGCACAGAAATGAAATCCCTGAAGATTCAGGATCATGACCTTGGGTGGACAACCGATACAGCACCTACCGGTTGTCCGCAGGAAGTGCATTTGTCAAAGGATGCACGCGCAAAACCGGCCCTTTCCTCTTGGACTTAAACGGCTTATAACTAAGCTAAAAATACTGTTGGTGTCCAAAAACATATTTTAATTTTTAAATTCTAAGTACACTGTTTCTACCGTTTCTACCCATATCAGTTTTTATATTCTGGGTTGTTCCTATCACGTCATTTTTGGCACGTGCAGCTAAGCAGTAGGGGTGTAAGTCAACACCCCTTGTGGCTCAAAACCTATATCTCCGTATCGGTAATACAAAGAGCCGTAAAACATTGCACACATGCTGCTTAACATGTTCAGTATCATTACTCCAAAAAATTGTCCAGACGCCTAGAAAAGTTAATGAGGCATGACGTCATATCTGAGCGCATGCAAATACACTGTTTTCAAGCCACTTGGGGAACTTTGTCCGAGATGTTAGCTACTTGCTTCAGTGCGGGTAACAACTGATCGGGTAAGCAAATATGTCCAAATGGTGTCTTCCTGGTTGAAATCAACCATTTGTATCCATATTGAATAGGAAATTGCGCAATGGGTGTCATGCCCAATACTCCAGCACGTGCAGCATCGCCTGAGTGACATCGTTACACCCCTTTCAGTTAAACTCGAATAGATCAAACTGAGTTCAGTTAACAAACACTACATTTTGCAGATGTAATGCTGCACATGTTTGATATATTCACACAATTTTTTGCGAGACTATATTGATTATTGCAAAAGTTATGGCCATTCATCAAAGCACATGTATATGCGTGGCCCCATGCAAAATGCATCACACTGCAGTACCCTTCATGGCAGTGATGTTTGGCAGTAATTTAGTTCACCTGTAGTTATTCTGTGCCGCCTTGCACATCCCGTCTGAAAACTGAAGACGTATTCTCTGTCCCTGAACATATGTTCTCTCGTATGAGCGGTAGCGCAGGGTGTTTTGCTCGGTCTCTTCCATTGTAGCACCAAACCTTAGGGGTTAAGTCCAAAGATCCATATCCATATTTTACCTTCATGGGCCAGATCCAAAGATATATTTCATTCAAATGCCAGACCATGCATGCTTCTGTCGCTAACTAAGGTCGACTTTGGATCGTGTTTTCTAAAAATAAAAAAGATCACCGAAAGAAATAGCGCGGGAGGCTTGCGAATGGCAAATCACCAACAAACACGAGAAAGACGCCAGTAAACAATGCCGAGATTGAACCTCTCGCCAGTTAAGAAGTAAGCGCTAGGTTTAGAAACGTTGAAATATATTATTTTCAAGGTCATCTCGAAGGGGGTTCTTAATAAAGTACCGCAAAAATTGAATCCACGTGCGCGGGGTTGATGTATTGTATCAAAGTCATACACGAGTAGCTCGAGGTTAGAATGGATTTGAAGCGATGGAATAGTATGTTTGCTGGTAGACTTTGGGTCCTGAATAGATGTTACATTGCGGGACCTGATTAAAATCTCATGATCTATCATATTTTAGCTGCGTTTTTTGTAGAAATAGTCTTGGAACCAAGATTTATAGGCTTAACAAATAACGCTTATGCTCTAACAGTTCTGATGAGCGGAAAATGTAACAAAAATATCACTATTACCCGCGAAACGCAAAGCAATTGCTCAGCACGCCAGCGAAAGAGGACTCGCACTGATTTGAGTACAGAATATTCTAGGCGCATCATTTTCCAAGATAATAGTGCAGACAATTTATGATACGTTGAACGGGAGACGAGGACACATTTTACAAAGGTTCGCCACCACGGTGAAGTTTTTTGATGAATCTGTGATGACACATTATAGGTCCATAGGATCTTGTCAGTCAGAGAAAGAAGTGGCATCCCTGATATAAGAATCGGTAGTTTAACGAAAAGAGCTGTCATTATGCTGAAAGGAAGTGGTTCTCTGATAATGAAAAAGCCTGCAGATACATAAGTAAGTCAGCTTACAAAAGTAAGCTTATTTGAGCCTCCCGGGTTGATTGCGTGATTTCCTGAGCAGCTCTGGGGTCCTGAGCTGAGCTGGGCCTCCCGAGGCTGATGAGAGCTCCTGAGCTGGTACGGGGCTCCTGAGCTAATTAAGCGTCTCCTGACTTAAACTGGTACCCCTGAGCTGGTCGGGGACCACTGAGCTGATCCCTTGTCCCCTGAGCTGATTGGATGCTCCCTGAGCTGATCCCCTGCTCTGGCCTAGGGGATAGGAGCTGATCTGGGCCCCCGAGCTGATCGATTTGGTGCCCCTGAGCAGATATGTTATCCCCTGAGCTGAAATAATGCATCCTGAGTCGATCTGGCGCCTCCTGAGCCATTATTGTGCCTCCCGAACACATCTTATGCCTCTGAGCTAGTCGGGTGCTCCCTGAGCTAACCAGGCGCCCTTTAAGCTGATCTGAGCCTCCTCGGTTGATAAAGTGATATCCTGAGAAGCTCTGTGGCCCTGAGCTGAGCTGGGTCCACCGAGTCTGATGAGGGCCCCTGAGCTGGTATGGGGCTCCTGAGCTGATTAAGTGCCTCCTGACTTGATCTGGTACCCCGTGCCAACCTGAGAAACGACCTGGGCGGAGATCACTGAGCTGAAAAAATGCTCCCTGAGCCTATCTGGTGCCTCCTGAGCCATAATTTTTCCTCCTGAGCCATAATTTTTCCTCCTGAGCCCAATGCACCCTGAGCCGATATTGGGCCTCCTGAGCGATTGTTGTGCCTCCTGAACCCATCTGATGCCAGACCAGCTCAGGGTACCCCCAAGCCCCATACCAGTTCAGGGACCTAGATCCGCTCTTGGGCCCTAGATATGCTCTTGGACCCCAAATCTGTTCAGGGGCTACAAGTCAGGTCAGGGGACAAGATCAAGTAAGGGGCACTAAATCAGCTCAGGACCCGTTTATCAGCACAGGGATCCCGATCAGCTCAGGAGCCCCAGAGCTGCTCAGGATATCACACAATCCACTCAAGAGGCCCAGATGAGCTCAAATAGTACCAGATTAGCTCTAGGGGCATCAGAATAGCTCAGAGGGCACAAGATGGCCTCAGGAGGAAAAATTATGGTCCAGGAGGCACCAGATCGACTCAGGGAGCATTAGTTCAGCTCAGTGATCTCCGCCCAGGTCGCTGTCCAGATTAGCTCGAGGTACCAGATCAAGTCAGGAGGCACTTAATCAGCTCAGGAGCCCCATACCAGCTCAGGGGCCCTCATCAGACTCGGTGGACCCAGCTCAGCTCAGGGCCCAGAGCTTCTCAGGATATCACTTTATCAACCGAGGAGGCTCAGATCAGCTTAAATGGCACCTGATTGGCTCAGGGGGCACCCGACTAGCTCAGAGGCATAAGATGTGTTCGGGAGGCACAATAATGGCTCAGGAGGCGCCAGATCGACTCAGGATGCATTATTTCAGCTCAGGGGGCAACATATCTGCTCAAGCTCGGGGGCCCAGATCAGCTTCTATCCCGTAGACCAGAGCAGGGGCCTAGATCATCTCAGGGAGCACCCAATCAGCTCAGGGGACAAGGGATCAGCTCAGTGGTTCCCGACCAGCTCACGGGTACCAGGTCAAGTCAGGAGGCTCTTAATTAGCTCAGGAGCCCCTACCAGCTCAGGGGCTCTCATCAGCCTCGGGGGCCCAGCCCAGCTCAGGGCCCCAGAGCTGCTCAGGAAATCACGCAATCAACTTGGGAGGCTCAGATCAGCTTACTTTTGTAAACTGACTTACTTGTGTATCTGCAGGATTTTTCATTATCAGAGAGACGCTTCCTTTCAGCCTAATGACAGCTCTTTTCGTTAAACTACCGATTCTTATATCAGGGATGCCACTTCTTTCTCTGACTGACAAGATCCTATGGACCTATAATGTGTCATCACAGATTCATCAAAAAACTTCACCGTGGTGGCGAACCTTTGTAAAATGTGTCCTCGTCTCCCGTTCAACGTATCATAAATTGTCTGCACTATTATCTTGGAAAATGATGCGCCTAGAATATTCTGTACTCAAATCAGTGCGAGTCCTCTTTCGCTGGCGTGCTGAGCAATTGCTTTGCGTTTCGCGGGTAATAGTGATATTTTTGTTACATTTTCCGCTCATCAGAACTGTTAGAGCATAAGCGTTATTTGTTAAGCCTATAAATCTTGGTTCCAAGACTATTTCTACAAAAAACGCAGCTAAAATATGATAGATCATGAGATTTTAATCAGGTCCCGCAATGTAACATCTATTCAGGACCCAAAGTCTACCAGCAAACATACTATTCCATCGCTTCAAATCCATTCTAACCTCGAGCTACTCGTGTATGACTTTGATACAATACATCAACCCCGCGCACGTGGATTCAATTGTTTAAGGTACTTCATTAAAATCCCCATTCGAAATGACCTTGAAAATAATATATTTCAACGTTTCTAAACCTAGCGCTTACTTCTTAACCGGCGAGAGGTTCAATCTCGGCATTATCCGCTGGCGTCTTTCTCGTGTTTGTTAGTGATTCGCTATTCGCAAGCTTCCCGCCCTATTTCTTTCGGGGATCTTTTTTTATTTTTAGAAAACACGATCCAAAGTCGACCTTAGTTAGCGACAGAAGCATGCATGGTCTGGCATTTGAATGAAATATATCTTTGGATCTGGCCCATGAAGGTAAAATATGGATATGGATCTTTGGACTTAACCCCTAAGGTTTGGTGCTACAATGGAAGAGACCGAGCAAAACACGCTGCGCTACCGCTCATACGAGAGAACATATGTTCAGGGACAGAGAATACGTCTTCAGTTTTCAGACGGGATGTGCAAGGCGGCACAGAATTACTACAGGTGAACTAAATTACTGCCAAACATCACTGCCATGAAGGGTACTGCAGTGCGATGCATTTTGCATGGGGCCACGCATATACATGTGCTTTTATGAATGGCCATAACTTTTGCAATAACCAATATAGTCTCACAAAAACTTGTGTGAATATATCAAACATATGCAGCATTACATCTGTAAAATTTAGTGTTTCTTAAATAAATTCAGTTCGATCTACTTGAGTTTAACTGAAAGGGGTGTAACGATGTCCCTCAGTCGATGTTGCACGTGCTGGAGTGTTGGGCATGACACCCATGGCGCAATTTCCTGTTCAATATGGATAAAAATGGTTGATTTCAACCAGGAAGACACCATTTGGACCTATTTGCTTACCCGATCAGTTGTTACCTGCACTGAAGCAAGTAGCTAACATCTCGGACAAAGTTCCCCAAGTATCTTGAAAACAGTGTATTAGCATGTGCTCACATATGACGTCATGCCTCATTAACTTTTTTAGGCGTCTGGACAATTTTTGGAGCCATGATACTGAACAGGTTAAGCAACATGTGTGCAAAATTTCACGGCTCTTTGTAATACTGATACGGAGATATAGATTTTGAGCCACAAGGGGTGTTGACTTACACCCCTACTGCTTAGCTGCACGTGCCAAAAATGACGTGATAGGAACAAAACAGAATATAGAAACTGATATGGGTAGAAACAGTGTACTTAGAATTTGAAAACTGAAATATGTTTTTGGACACCAACGATATTTTTAGCTTAGTTATAGGCCGTTTAAGTCCAAGAGGAAAGGGCCGATTTTGCGCGTGCATCCTTTGACAAATACACCTCCTGCGGACAACCTGTAGGTGCTGTATCGGTTGTCTACCCAAGGCCATGATCCTGAATCTTCAGGGATTTCATTTCTGTGCAACAACCTTTTACAACACGCCGGACAGCTTTTTGCACTTTGCCCCCTGGGAAATGTCGCAGAGTCAAACATATGGCCAAAAGATGCTAGTTTTGATATCCAAGGCCCGATGTTTACACTGAATTTGACTGGTTCTGTTTGAAGGTGAGATTTGAAGCAGCAAAACTTTGCTTATAAGCTAAAAAGAAGTGGGAACAAAAAAGTGGTCGATAGCTTTGGGGGCAAAAACATAGTTTTTCCTCGAGCTTTTCCGTTGGGGGGGCAAACACTTTCTCCCCTGGATCCGCCACTGGAAGTCCATAGGTATACATACATCTATTATATATATATATATATATATATATATATATATATATATATAATATAATGTAATATAATATAATATAATATAATAATGTAATATAATATAATGTAATATATATATATATATATATTATATATATTACGAGTTTGATGTTGCATAGGTGTATAAGCAAACATCAAATACATCATCATGCATAAGCTTTGTGGCTCATCGCTCAACCAACTGAGCCACCAGCGACCCAGATACATCATCATCACTAGCGTTTTAGGGAGCGTCGCCTGTGGTGGTCATTTTGCGCTCACACATCAGATATTGTGACATCTTTCACATAGAGACAGATGGTGTACTGTCAAGAAAACATATTGTATGTACATATTTACATATTCTCCTAGGGGATCGATACTTTTCATATTGCCCAACCTTTATTAGCCAATGTCAAACGGGGGGGAATATCCACCTATAGATGAATTTCTTCTATTCGGTCTTTAATGCCTGTCCCATTCAGTGCACTAAGTATACTAGGATACGCTTTCACATGCGTGAAAGCCCCTAAACTACTATGCCTGAGCACGTTTATGGCATCTAATCATAATATGATATAGGGTTGGGAGTATGCTATGCATGGGCGCCGAAAGCGGGGGGGGACGTGTCCACCCTGTTGGCCAATCAGGGGGGACGTTCCCCAAAACATTTTTGGGTCCATCGTCATTAATGCTGTCAGGTATCGAATATGCTCAAAATTCGCCTCCCCTCAGTCAGCACCAGCCCGGGCCCGTCCCTCCTGTGAAAACTCCGTGGCGGCGCCCTTGATGGTATGCTTCCTTGTGTTCCTACCGACTGTCCTGTAAGCAGTCTATCCACTCTGCAAGGGTACAGCCGAATCACATTTTTAACCCCCTATTTTGAATTGCTCGAACCACCCCTGTCCAAAAAATTGCAGGAAAATTTTAATGAGCTATCACCTGATGTCTTATTGATAACATTCAAACATTCTAACAGCGATCAATATTGTTATGGACGAATTTTTTTACGAAGAACACACCTTAAACGAAAAATATTCGGTTCCCTGGTACCTGCCTAGTAAAGATATTATTTCAAAACTTTCAGAGAATATGTCCAACTTAGCTTCATGGGGAGGTTAGAAGGATTTGAAGGCCTATCGTAAATTCAAATGAGCCGCCAACCATTTCTGTTCACAAGCTCTTGAGAGCCTGGACGGTTACCAATGGCCGTGTCTGCTCAGACGGCTATCGCAGCAATAACATGCCCCTTTTCCCCCAATAGTGTCTTGAAGAGAAATATTGGGAAAAAAGTGGGCGTGTTCAGCGTGTTCCACCTCGGCATGGCTGGAGATCTCTTCCCGATCCAGGGTGGGTCGTGGGTGGGTTAAAGCTGGCATGGCAATTCGAGCCCTATGCAAACCCTATGGGAGACCCAAAATCCAGGGGGTCCTGACCCCCCAACTCCCCACCCCCCTGGGATTCCCACCCATGCACCTCGGTATGGAAGATTTCCATGCCGAAACCCACAGTTGGGACCTCCGAAACCAACACTCGATGGGCTTCTGAAACCAACGTTCGCGGGGCTCCCGAGACCAACCCTCGGGGCCTCTAATCAACACTCTGCTGCGTCTTGTCTGAACAGGGCACTTTGCAGTGATTAAGGTCAACCAAGGGTGGAGGAGGGGCCGTGGACCTTAAGGAAGTCGCCACTGAATTGTCTTCCGAAAAATCTGAAAATAAAACAGTTCAGCCGAAAGCAACAGACCAAACGAAAACCAGTGCACTTCTGAATGTGGTTGACCGAGTACGAATGATATGGGCCGGTACCTGTGAGCGTGCACTTCTCTCCATGATGTAACGTCGCGCACACGACAGCAAAAATGGGCCAATGAGACCACGTTGCGTGACTAACCTGAGACACGACAGCACGGGCGAAGCTGACGGCCTGGAGTGCCAGTGGCCTTGACCTGATCGCGGTGTAGGTATCTAGCCGGTCCCCCCGGCGGCGACACCCGGACTGGGGCCAATCGATGGCGGCAGCAGATCCCGCAGCCTCCGCGGCGGTGAGAGGAGGAGAGCGGCTGAGACGAGTCGAACAGCAAGACAGTGGGCGGCCCAGGGGGCGGGCGCATGGCAGGGCCAACAGCTCCGCGTTATTGAACAGAGAGAAAATCAAGCGCAGTGACAGGGAGGAAATCTAGCGGTAGACGGATAAAAATTGGGGAAATATCAAGTAAATTCCAAAAGTTTCGTCTGCCTATATGGTATTGGGAATTTATCCCCATCTGCACCGCACAGACGGGCAAATTGGAAAACAATTGATCCTAAAATCTTCAAAAATGGTCTTTGCGTGCAGTCGACTTTAGAAAGAACTTTATGCGGAGGAGCCCTGGTTTACTGGTATTTGTTTGGTGATAGACACTATGAGAATTTCTCCCTTTCCTTAGAGACGGTTTTTGTTTTAGTCGGAGCTGTTTTAAACAGGATGCATTGTAAACAGCCCAAATTAGTGTTGCAAATGTGCCCTTCATTATACTAAATGCCGCCCCCCAAATGGCAGATTTGCCGCCCGCCCCCGTGACTTCACTACCCTCCTTAACGAAATCCTGGATCCGTCCCTAATCTAAATATTGAACCACAGCTCGGCTCCTGGCAAATATATCATCTCAAAACCTGCAGGGAATCTGCCTAACTTGTTAAGAAAGTTTCAAAAGCGCGAACCGTTTGGTGATACCCCGGAAAAAGCATAAGGGTGGGCAGAATCAACCTGCTCCCCCTTGACAGGAGTGGTTAACTGAACTAGTGTATTTGGCGTTTACCTGAAGCCGAACAGCGTGGGGGTCGCCACGGGGGGACCGATCCAACCCTTTCCGGGGAAGGGACCCGACCCTTTTCATTCAAATTTTTATTCAAAAGTATCGGGAGGTCAAAGCCAAATCGCATCTGGCGCATGAGCGGCTCGAAACGAGTGGAGAGAATCCGGAAAATATTCGGCTATACAGGGAGAAGTACTCCGTTGAAGAGGAGTTTTGATTTTATTAAAATCGATCTCCCTGCAAATGTTCGGCCCGAGACGACACCTTTGCGCAAAAGACGTTGGGATTTTATTGCACATGCATAAAGGGTGCTCGCTGGCAGTCTTATCACGGGCTTAGCTATCGACGACTTTAGTAAACCATTCAAATATCGCACAACTCAGCCACACTAAAGCCCGATTCGTCTCAGTACCTAGGAGGAAGTTGGCGGCAGAGCGGCGGCTGGGTTGCCGCCACGCTCCTCAGTTGCGCATGTCCGGGAGTGGGACTACAATGGAGCGCCGCGCGAGACCGGAGCGCCGGGCCGGAAATACATCATGAGACCGGCAGCAGAGAACCGCCTCCGACGCTGCACCCCTCAGCAGCCGAGCCAAAACGCACCCAAATCATCGTCTGGGCCCATCAAGGCCCGCGGTGACGTTTTCGTTGGATGAGAGCGAGTTACAGGGAATGGACCACTTTGTCGAAGTTCTAAAAAGGAATAATTAAGGACAAATCGGCGTAGAAATCCGGAACCCAATTTTTTTCACCTTCAATCGCTCAAAAATAAAATATAGCTATTTTTACCCGAGTGTGACTCACTTGGGGCTGAACTAAGCATCGCTAGTAATTGCGAGGCTGGCCGTTATAGGGCGACGCTCGTAGCACGACACCCCTTGCGATTGTTAACGTTTATCACGAGACCAGCCTGGCAGTGGGTGGGGCTGAAGATATCAGTCTGATCTTTGCTACCACATAGGGATTCCCCCAGGGTTTAAAATACGTTGGAATTATTTTAATCAGTGCTCTGCTACTAACACCAACGATGCAGTACCTTACCACACACAGAACCAGTATGATAGTGGCGAACGTCGCGAGCAGGTATATGCTTACCATGGCTTCGACAACCGAGCAGCCCAGCACGGCGACGCACAACTTTATCCGTGTGAGCAGTTATTATATTAACCCTCGCCCCACCGGGGGTCATCGATGGCCCCCCTAAGGTTTTTCGGGATAGCAGAAAAAACGACGAGACGCAGCACCGCGGTTGAGGGCTCTATCTCTCACCTCATCATTTTCCCACCATCCCTAAAATGTTTTACCCCGGGTCACCCAAGCTCAGATCACCAGGCGAGGTCAACCAAGGTCACTTCACTTCAAATTTTGAGCTCTATAAGAGCTACATTTCATAGTCGATTCATTTGAAACTTCCTACACTTCATGACCCCTCCAGGGTCTACAAGGTGTATATCCGGGGTTTTACGATTTCGTGACCTGAGGTCAGGTCACGAGGTGACCTCTCCCATTGAAAAATATGGGGAAAAGCTGTCTTATGATCTAAAAGTCACAAAGACGATTGCAAATGCTCAGCTTGCTCAGAAAAACGTTCTTGGACACTCTTTCACGGATTTCAGGGGCAATATTTTCTCTTTGACTTCTCTGAGGTCATTCAAGGTCACCAGGGGTCAAAAACAGTATTTTGACAAAATTTTTTACCTCATTAAGCTAGATCGCTGAATCAAACACCATCGTGTATGACAATTGTATAACAGTGGTTGACAGATATTAACACTTAAACCAACACAGCAGGCAGATGAACGCGTTTCGACAAAAATTGTCTTCTTCAGCATCTATGGTAGGAGGGATAAGGAACCCGTCATCAAGACATTCAGCAGTTTCATCGTTTGGATTTTTGTGCAAAATTATCGTGCGATAGAAATATAAAGGCACCGTTTTTTGAGGATATTCCAATAATGCTTCTTGAATTATTCTAAAATGTATACAAGCAAGCTTCGATATGAGACAATCTAGCCTTATCACTGTTTTAAATAATGTTCTATTTTTATTTTATCATCATTATTGCTTTTGTTATTATTATATAAAACTTTTTCTCTCTTTGCTTAACCAACTCCTAATACAGCCGCAGATTTTGCCCATTTCATGAAGCCTGGCCTAAGATTAAAAGTATCATTTTTAGCTATATGTGCTGCTTCTGTAGCTTTCCTATTATCTTTGTTTTTACAAACTGCTATAATTTTAGCTCTATCCCAGTTTGGTAGATGATTTGTTTTCATGGAATGTATGACAAATGCACTGAATTCTGAGTTGTTCCGAAGGTCTCTTCTATGTTCTTTTAATCTTGTTTTTAGACCCCGTCCTGTTTCACCTATGTACGATTTCGTACACGACCCGCACGGCACCTGGTACACTACACTTTTTGGTTCTGAGTCATCTGATCTTTCTTTTTCACTAAGATGCTACTAAGTTTTTTACCGGAACAAAATGCTACTTTGCAACCCGTTTCTTCAAGTTTGTTTGCAATAATTTCAGCTGGTTTGGAGTAAGGTATCGTAACACATCGTATCTGTTCCTTTTTGTTGGATTTCGCGGATCGTTTTCTTATATCTATATCCTCAAAAAACGGTGCCTTTATATTTCTATCGCACGATAATTTTGCACAAAAATCCAAACGATGAAACTGCTGAATGTCTTGATGACGGGTTCCTTATCCCTCCTACCATAGATGCTGAAGAAGACAATTTTTGTCGAAACGCGTTCATCTGCCTGCTGTGTTGGTTTAAGTGTTACCATCGTGTATGTCTCGTCACTGGCTTTCATTTGATATACAGCAAGGTCACTTTCTGACGTTTTGTGACCTCAGGTCATACTAGGTCACAAAGTGACCTCTAGAGGTCAAACCACTGGCGGGAAGTCATTACGTTCCACATAGCGGAAAAAGGTCTGGTATTTTCCTATCAAATTGATTTTACCAGATCTCAATAGCTCTAATGGCATAAGAGTTATGCCCAGTTTTCTTAAGCATTGCATATTTGAGTGAAAATAGCCTATCGTGACCTAACTTGACCTCTGGAGGTCAGACCATTGACCTGAGCGCTTAAACATGTGAAGTAATTTCTTACTGAATTAACGAGAGCTTTCTAATGCCATTTGCAGATGCCCCCATATTTTCGGCTTTGAAGGAGGCCATCGATGCCCCCGGTCGGTGGGGCGAAAGTGACGCCGGACCTCCGATTGGGTGCGGGTTAATATGTTGGAAGCTTCACCCAGAGTATGTGTTTTTGTTGCACTAGAAATCGTTTCGCGCAAAAAAGGTAATTTTGACTAGACGCTGCTTTATTAGATTTTGAAGTGAGTCAAGGGTATAAAGCTGGGTTTTGAAGCATTGACTTTCATTCTGTTTGTGGTGAGCCGGCGGGGTGCTTCTCGGATTGAAGAAGATATCTTACGTCTGCTCCAGTCAAATATGGTAGGCCACGCTCGAAGTATACAGACGCCCTGTCACCCAGAATCTCCGCCAGTGGTGGACACAGAGGGACATGGCGGCCACGGCCCCTCCCCTTCAGCGCTGGAGGGGTTTACATCTTCTAGCAACCCCGCACCCACAAAGGACAGTAAATAATAGAAAGAATCGTAGCTCTAATGCTGCACTTTTGCATATATAACTTTGGAATTTAAAATAATCATTTTTTTCCGATTGAGTTCGCTTTTTATTCTTTTAACCCGCGCCCCACCGGGGTCTGGTCCACCTTCGCCCCAACGGGGGCCATCGATGACCCTCTAACTCAAAATACAAAATATGGGGGTAGCGCAAATCTGCAAAGTGCATCAGAAAGCTCGCGTGAATTCAGTAAGAAATTATTTCGCATGTTTACGCGCTCAGGTCAATGGTTTGATCTCCGGAGGTCAAGTTAGGTCAAGATCGGCTATTTTCACTCAAATATGCAGTGCTTAAGCAAACTGGGTATTAGGGTGGGTTGATTTTGCATTTTTATTTTTGATCCCCGATCCCCGGGAAATTTCTGATGTCTTGGCACCCAGTGATCACGAATCAGGCCAAACAAAGTTTATTTGATCATTTTTCGTGTTGGCGAAAACGAATAGTTTGCAGCGGAAAAACATGATTTTTGAGCCAAACTGCTTCCTGCTGCTACACTGAAAACAAAACGACACAAGGATACTGTGTTAACACATGAAAATACACAGAGATGCTGTGTTAACACAGCTCCCGCGCGACAAACTAACACAACAATTTTAGTCGCCGCTGGCAGTGTGTTTTTCAAGTGTGTTTTCCCAACACAAGAACAGTGTGATAGCACAGTGTGTTACACATTGCATTTCCAAACTGGTACTGTGTGAACACAGGGAGCCTACACAAACTCCTTGTGTCTGAATTTTCCAAAAACACACGACTTGGCGCGTTACACATTTTATTTATACAATAGCACTGTGCTAACACAGCAATGCGACACAAAATTCCTTTGACCAAAACAACTAAAAACACAGAAATATACGTATTGACCACTGCATTTAAACACAAGATCTGCATTAATCCATGGGCGGATCCAGGATTGCGGATTGGGGGCACCTTCCGGGGGCGCCATCCGGCCCGGGGGACGCCACTTTTGACCGGCAAAAGCTATCCGTGTCGAGGGTCGATCGGGGATGGGGGCACGAGCCCCCTTGGCCCCTGGATCCGCCTATGCATCAACCCGAAAATTTTACACAACATTTCTGTGCACAAAACTGCTAAAATCAGACTTCAGCGGCGTGTTACTCAATGGATTAACACACTTCTGCTATACTAAAATAACTACAATAACATGTTATTCATGCAAAAACAATATTTTGGCATACTGCGTACACAGCATAGCTGATACGCTAACATAAATAGTTGGTACAAATGAACGTTAAAGGACACATGTGCATTGCACTACACAAATCAGCAGAATTTAAAATGTGATGGCATATAGGTAGAATTACGAACAATGATTCAGTATGATCGTGCAGTAACAATATTTCAATTCATCGAGGACTTGAAATATTGTTACCGCATTTATTAAACGATTTAAACGAGAGAGAGAGAGAGAGGGGGGGAGAGAGAGGGAGAGAGAGAGAGAGAAATGCAGGGCATAAGATAAAGTGATAAAAACAGTTTTATGAACAGAACCCAGTTTGCGTCCAACCAAGGGCCCTCACGATGTAGTTAGCAGGTCGCAGCAGTATCCTGAAAGACAGAACCATGGTTAGAAGGGTAATTTACAAGGAGTGCGATAGGCTGCACAGTTGCTTTCTCAAATGCAACATATAGAAGGCTTGATATGCCTTGAATATACAATCTATACACCAAATTCAGTAAAGGAAATTAAGTGGCAGTCGCCACCGAAAGGATACCGCAAAATTCGAGATCAGCTCTTTTCATACTGCGAAAAAGCAGCACGCATGGGAACATGGTTTTTCATTTTCGATTACCTGTTGGTCGGTTCCACGGCATATTTTGGAAGTAAGATTAAAAATATGTACAATTCTCACCTGAGGCAATTAAAGTCTCACTCGGAGCTGTGTACTGAGTTAGACCATCAAAGTACATCGCCGGCCGACAAAGTATGCTCAGGATACACCATCTCCCATCAACTAAAACTTATCTAAACATAAAACATCTCCCAGAAATTACAAGTTTATTCAAACACATCTCAAAGGAACATTGTTTCTCCTATGAGTGTGCAGTCTGGATCTCTCCCAACATCCAACGAAAAGTAGCATACAGATGCTAGCCGAGCATATCATGTAACATGGGCAGTTAATTTAGTTAGGGATGGAACAAATCCAAAATTCGGGGAATGTAGCAGCATTTGTACTCGATGTGACAAAAAAACCACTTACGAAGTTGCGTCCACGCACCGGACACAGACAGCCGGGGTACTTCTTTGCTATGCTCGCCGTGCTTAAAACGAGTGTCGCGTTTAAAGAACAACGCATCTGTTGTTGAGCTCAGACTAAACCATACCATGAAGTGACAAAAAGAATCCACCTACGAAGTTGCGTCCACGCACCGGACACAGACAGCCGGGGTACTCTTTGCTATGCTCGCCGTGCTAACAACGAGTGTCGCGTTTAAAGTACAACGCATCTGTTGTTGAGCTCAGACTAAACCATACCATGAAGTGACAAAAAGAATCCACCTACGAAGTTGCGTCCACGCACCGGACACAGACAGCCCGGGTACTCTTTGCTATGCTCGACGTGCTAAAAACGAGTGTCGCGTTTAAAGTACAACGCATCTGTTGTTGAGCTCAGACTAAACCATACAATGAAGTGACAAAAAGAAACCACCTACGAAGTTGCGCCCACGCACCGGACACAGACAGCCCGGGTACTCTTTGCTATGCTCGACGTGCTAAAAACGAGTGTCGCGTTTAAAGTACAACGCATCTGTTGTTGAGCTCAGACTAAACCATACAATGAAGTGACAAAAGAAACCACCTACGAAGTTGCGCCCACGCACCGGACACAGACAGCCGGGGTACTCTTTTGCTGTGCTCGACGTGCTAAAAACGAGTGTCGTGTTTAGTACAACGCATCTGTTGTTGAGCTCAGACTAAACCATACAATGAAGTGACAAAAAGAATCCACCTACGAAGTTGCGTCCACGCACCGGACACAGACAGCCTGGGTACTCTTTGCTGTGCTCGACGTGCTAAAAACGAGTGTCGCGTTTAGTACAACGCATCTGTTGTTGAGCTCAGACTAAACCATACAATGAAGTGACAAAAAGAATCCACCTACGAAGTTGCGTCCACGCACCGGACACAGACAGCCGGGGTAATTCTTTGTTGTGCTCGACGTGCTTAAAGCGAGTACCGCATTCAGCACGACACATTTGTGTGGAGATCAGGCTAGCCATACAGTCAACCAACACGAACTTGCACAATTATGAGGAAACAATCGAAGTAATCTGACTTAGCCTTCAGCGTTCCGATATCATCAAGGTCTCTGATAACCATCTTTTCCAGCATCTGGGGGCTGGCGCCCAGAACATATCAGCCGTCACTTCTACGGCAGGCGCTCAGGACCGCCGCCAAGCGTGTGGAGCTCCGCTTCCAGTTCTGGTTGCGGTCGGTGTGGAGGACCTCGACGGAGATGAGGTTAGCAGTGTTAAACACTGCGCGATACGTGATCTTCTCGGCAAAAGTCGTGAAAGACACGCCCCATAGGAGTAGTTTCTCCAGCTCACTTAGCATGTGACACCTCAGGACGGTGTGCGCACGAACCACTAGGTCATGGCCGATGAAGCAGGGCGACTTCAGCGGCGACGGTCCCGGCTCCCGGAAGATTGCGTCCTTCTCCCCCAGAGCACGGGAGAAGGGACTCCACTGCATCTTCTGGAACAACGAAAACATTTATTTTATTATCAGACTAGAACATTATTCCAGCCTGGGTATCGCTCGGCACCCGGCATTCTAGATTCTGGGACACTGCTGGGTTGTCGAACTACCACTTCACTAGGCAATTTTTCCGTGACATGCAAGTGCTAACTGAAATAGGCTGAACTTTGTAAAAAACGGAGTTAAAAACCCCAACCTAGGTCAATGGAACCATAACACAATTAACACCAGCCCCGGTGAGCCTCTGAGCCACCTTCACCTTGGTGGACAATTTTCAAACACCCCCTCGATCACGGCTCCTATGCGGATAGCGAAAGAAACGCCAATACTGGTGGATAGCCTAATACAATTAATGAAGACCCAGCTTAAAATGTTTGGAACATGTTGCAGCAGAATTGATGAACAAGGTATTCCAACTATGGCGGCGTTTCGCGCCGTCGTTTTTCGTGCTGCCGCACAGTGGGCCGGCGGGCGCTCAAAAGCGTTTAAAATTAATTACCGTCGAGCTATTGGGGCTACATCAGCAATACTTTATATCTAGGGTTTTTAAATGCCCCCGAGTAGTTTTCGAGGCTGTTATTGCTGTATCTGCAGCCCATGTCCAGCTATTGGCATAATATTACTAGGATAATATACATAGTAATATACCCCTCCGGATAACAATTTTCCTTTGCCTTCGGGATGTCGTATGGAGGACATATGTCGGCATTCTGACATTCTGACCAAGGGTGTAGCCAAGGGGGCAGGGACAGCCACCCCCCTGAGGGCCCTGAGGACACGGGGCGCGCGAAGCGCGGCTCGCCCGCACTATGCTCTGTGGTCAAGTATGAAATTTCATACCAGCCAGGGCCCTCTTAAGCCCTCCTCAGCACTCTATTCTGTAACAAGCAGAACCATTTTTACCCATCAGGGCCCTTTTGGCTCTGTCGCAGGGCCCTTTTCGGGGCGCCGCCCTCCCCTGAGCGAAATCCTCGGCTACGCCCCTGATTCTGACTCTTGGCCGACTCTCTGGTAAACTGCCAGGTTTGCTTCGAATACTGCCCTTCAATGAACACAGCAATGCTTCTTCGTCTGTGTATCGTTTTGGGGTATATGCTGGTTTTCTTAGCCTTTTTCTTACCTTAGTAGGTCTTGTGGGAGTCACGGTCACGTCTTTGAGAAAACCAGAAAGGCCCTAGCGCTTTGGAGCGTGTGACATTCAAAAGCTCTGCAGAGGAGTAACCAGCCATGAAGGCGGAGGTTCGACGACGTTTGGGAGCTACCAGAAAGTGTTCCACATAAAACCCACAGGCCGACAAGGACCCCGGCTTGTAGATGGCTGGTCAAGGTCAACAGGCTCCAATACCCTCGGTGAATCTGCTGCGATGGAACACTCATTCAGCCTTGTTCCTTTTTCTCCAAGAAGCGGTTTAGGGTCCTGTGACTTCCTTGCCATTTCCGCTTTAGCCTTGCAATAAAAATTGTAATTTCCGACCGCATGTGTCTCTTTTATGCTCACTGAATCCGCCCTGTAATGTGTCCTTAAGATATGACACTTCATCATCCGCTGCCACCCTGTTGATACCAATATTGCCACGCACAAATTTAAACACATCCCTTCGTGAGATCCTTTTTCCCGCTACAAAACCACAGTTCGCTAGAGCAAGGCACCTCTCCAACTGAGACAGGGGCCTATTGTTCCTCTGTACCAGGCCACTTCTGACTCAAGGAAACGACCGTCTTATGTTTCGTCTCATCTCAAATTTGAGCTCTCGTGATCAGTTCTCGTGCGAAGTGACGTAATCATCTGATGCATTTAGTGTAAAGCGAGTGGCAAACCCAGGCCAATCTGCACAGTATCTTAAGCCCCGAGCGGTGTTTAGACAATACCCATATTTCCTGCGTAAAACATTTGACCCAATGTGACCTGGAAAAGATTGCTTAACTTGCAGGTCTACGAAATAGCTCAGAATTGTGTTAACCGGGACTCGAGGAGACGAATCCCAAAGGGAAAACTTGCCGAAACTTGCCTTAAAAATGAACAATTTCTACCATTTGGCTTGTAATAGTGTAATACTATGACCCCACCCATGCATCGCATTGAACAACAAATATGCTCATAATACGAATTCGGGCAAAATCAGGCAAAAAGTACTTATAAGGCATGAAAGTAAACACCTTCAGCTACTTTGTGGACCAAGTTTCACTGCGGCACAAGGTGATATATTTTAAAACTCTATTTCAAATATAGTTTGATCAAATCTATCTCCGTCAGTAACATTACTTGGTAAATTTGCTCCCCATACGTGACCAATACACGAAATGACGTTAAAACACGTACTAACATATTTGGAACACTCCGCCCTAGAAACAAAAGCCATAAAACTCATTTCTAAGCCTTTGAAACGTTGAAAAACACTTGTGAAAAAATAAGGAAAACCAGCCGATAAGTGCGCTCCGAAACGCTTTCGGTAGAAACCTCGTCTTCAGACTGTTTCTGCACAGTGTTTTGTAGTCGTTTAGAAAAAAAAAGATGCCATCGAGTTCTACATTCAATTTCGCGCTGATGACACCCATAAAACAGTAATATTTTTGAACTTACGAAATCCGAATAATGAGCGCTTTTGAGGGTCCGCGGGCCCACTGTGCGCTGGGAAACACTAGGGGTTTCAAATGCCCCACCGGGCCGAGGGTTAGACCACTTACAGCCCCCCAACTCCCCCCCCAAATGCGCGTTTTCCAAGGTCGAGGGACTCCCCGCGGACCCTTTTGTTGCGCGCTAATGCCAGATACTTCAGCTGTAAAGTTAAATCAAATTCATTTTAATCTAAAATTTCCAAATTTCCTGCACCCACCTTCCACAACGCCAGTCTTCCTTTTGAAATGTTTGATCATCTTCTTGAGATTGTTGACGGCCGCTCGCTTCTCCGCCAGCGCCGTCCCCAGGCCCTTGATACGTGCCAAAAACTCATTCCAGAGCTGAAAGATGACTAGGTAACTGACAATGTATGCCGAGGGTTCATCCTATTCATGATTTGCTCTATTGACTTAAAAAGTCGTCAAGAAGACCCAATCTTTTGAAGGCAATTGCCAAAGTATGTAAGGATGTTGGACAAGTAGGTGTCTGCTTACCGTCTTCGACGTCCACGCGGATGCTCTCCTCCGGAGGTACACTACAACAGGATCAGCCCCGCACGACGCCCAGGAGGGATGGATGCTGGAGGGTTTTAGCAAGCGGGATCCGGCTGGTGGCCTGGCCGAGGAAGGCAATGATCAGGGAAAGAAGGATTGGAATTACAACCTTACTTTACCGTTTTGCTGGAAACTATACACTTGCGCACACGGAATGAGTGCTAAACTCGGGTTTTAGATTTTGCGGTCGATAAATGAAGGTAGCTTGCAGAATGCAAAAATAGTAGTCATATGAACTACTTTAAGTGGACTGCGTCACCGTTGCTAGAGATTAAGTGCAAATATGATCGCGGTCAGTTTGTAAGGTTTGCCAAAGTAGCTAGACGATTCTAGATTCATAGGTTACCTGAAAAATGAAGAAAGTTTGGGTAGTTTTGCCAGAGCAGCCTCTCGACACGAGAATGTTCTTTTTTACGCTTTTGTGCACCAACGCATGTTTATACTGTCCAACCATTTTTAACATTTCACACCTGGAACGAAATCGCATTATCACGAATAATTTGATACAAATGGAAGGGGAAAGATCGAAGTGTGAAATTCCCTTTATCCAGCGGGAAATCGAGCCTACTAATATTTATGGCACATGATCAAGACACCCCTTTTTTTCTGATTCATTCACCTTGCCAGTTCAGTTGCCAACAACACGATTTACCGGTCAAGGAGGTACTCTGAATGAGTGTGGTACTGCCTATTTCCCTTTACAATCCTCATATAGGATCAGTACAAAAGGAATGAGGGGCCTAACATTTCTCGCGCCCCATCCATCTCTGCCCAGATATGTCCCAGGAGGCACTTCTGGATTAAGCCGGCACGTTGCCAGGGAAAACCTGCAAGGGGGCCCGCTAAGCATGGCAGGGGGCGGTTTCAGCAACAGGGAGCACGAATACACCACCTGGCGCAGGGAACTGCTAAAAAATAAGGGGCTCCTGCAAATGCGAGACTAACACAAGCAACTTCAAGTTTCTGCACGATGTTCTTAGCAGTCAAGGGGCCCGGACCGAGCCACAGGGCCTGAGCACCCCAAAGGGGGCCGGGCAGACCCCAGGAACCAGAAAACCATGGGCAGCCCGGAAGCCCACAAAGGGCCCGAGCAGACCACCCACACAGCCAGCAGCAATTTGGCAGGGCTCTGCCCGATATATGCCATAGGCTAATGACTGGGCAGAGCCTGAGTACATGGGGCTCAGCCCCAGGTCCGGCTCCGCTCCGCCTGGGCAGAGCCCATGGTCAAACAAGACCGGGCTCTACCGCTCGGGCAATTTGTCATCCCCCGACCTAATGTCGGGCTCAGCCCCAGACTATGGAGCCCGGCTAGGAGTCCTATGGCTCGGGCAGGCTAACCGGTGTCCACTCTGGGCCGGTCGGAATTGCCTGGCCAGGCAGCGACCCGGGCAGGCCACACTGAGCCTGGACAGATGAAAGGACCCGGGCAGACCACGGGGACCCGGGCGAACACAGGAGGCCGGGCTAACCACAGAGGGCCCCGGTCTGCAAAGTATGGCAGCAGAACCGACGAGTCCGCACCAGCCTTGTATATTTTTGCACCACCAGCAACCTAAAATTCACACCAAGCACTGGTGAGAAATTTCACTGACCCGGAAATTTCGCTGTTTTAGCCAGTTTCTCCCTTCTCAGAACTCTGTGGGTGTTTTTATTTGGGCTCCCTCGCACGCAGACGGCAAAAGTGGGCATTTGTTTGCTCCCAAAGTTCGCACCCCCGAAGGGTGTCCGCACCACGAGATCTCGTCGAAAGTGCCATACTTTACAGACTGGGAGGGGCCCGAGCAGCCACAGAGAAGGCCCGCGCAGACAAAGGGGTCCCCGAACCTGGACAAAGAAGGGGGTCCGCAGAGGCCACACGGAGGCCAGGACAGACCAGCAGGGTTCGGGGAAAACCACAGGAGGGCCCGAGCAGACCACGAGGGACTCGATCAGACCAAAATGGGCACTAGCAGACCAGGGGTCAGTGCAGACCAAATGGGGTCGGGCAGACTTTTTTGCACAAGGAGAGGGCAGAAGCACGAGGGAGCCGCGGGCGAGACCGTCAGGGCCCAGGGCAGACCATAGGGGCCCAGGGAAGACCACAGGACCCAGGGCAGACCACAAAGGGGACCGGAGCGGAGCACAAGGGGCCGGGCAGGCCACAGGGGCCTGGGGGCAGAACACAGGGGCCCGGACAGACTGCAAGGGGGCCGTTCAGACCAATAGGGGCCCAGGGATACCACAGAGGGCCGCATGGCAGAAGGCTGGATTTGCAGTTACGATACGGGCACATCTGGCAGGCCCAGTCTGCATCTGGAAGGACATTTCCTTCAGTCGTGCTAATGCTTCCTTCTTTAAACTTGTATACCTCATGTCCCCCCCCCCCACCAATGTATGTGTTCCCCACTGTATAGGCAAGCGGCCGCGGCGGGTGTAAGCGGTACCACCAAGCGTGTCGGCTGGACCAGCTGTGTTGGATAAAGCGTGACCATGCTCCAGTGCGATGTCGGCTCAGTATGGCGGGGGCGGGCGATCCCATTTCCAACTCATTCACTGAACTCGGTCGCAAACAGGAAGGCCCCGGCCAAAGCGCGTCTGCGCGCTAGCGTCCCTGGGGTAAATGGTGTCCGCGGACTCCCGCGCGTGAAGGGAAAGGAACATTTTAAGACTGGTGCCACCCCAATTACATTTTCTTCGGACACGGGGACCCTCCCACTGGAGCGCGTTCGCCATATCCGGGTGCAACTTTCCCGTGAGGTTTTGCTGCCATTGCTTCCCCCTGAGATCGGAAGGCCATGCAGCCATGAGCCGAGGCGGCAGCAGCTGCTCCAGAATTGTCACAAACATGGGGAAAGGGGTAGCGCCAGATGTCATACTAACCTGCCATTTTGTAACAGCGGGGCCACAAAGGGGAGGCGGGACCATGCCCGGGATTTATACTCGAGAATTCGGGTCAGGATCCACAGCACCCCATAGAAGGAAATTGAACGCAATTAGTCAATTCTCGAGGGGCTGCTATAGATAACCCGCAACGCGTGTCTTGCCCCATGCGGCTGCTCAATTAAGAATAGGGCACTCTAAGTGTGACACTACCGGTGCCTTGAGAGCAGAAGCACGCCAGAACTGCATGCTCCCTTTAAAATTCAAGAAAAGGGGCATCGATTTCACGGGCCTTTTTGATGACAGAAACATAAATGGCTAATTTTTATTATCTTTCTTCTTTGGATTTGTTGAATCGTTGAAAAAACGTATATATCTGTACAGGGGGTCCGAAGCGGCTTATTCCTTTTTTCTGGACCAGTATTAACAAGGGGATGATTGGTGATGATTAGTTGATTTTGACTCTTTGGATCCCATTTTTGTCTCTTGCAAAAAAGGACCACTCATATATAGAGCCTGAGCATTTGCAAGTCTTTATCACGGTCATTCTTTCCTGGGCAGCTGTCGCTAATGATTCAAAAAAAAAACTTAAAATTCGATCTAATACGTCGAAAGAAAAACACGAATCTATCTTCTGCTTACGTGGCCCGCGCTTGAGGAGATGGCGCGCGTTACAAGTCCTCAGACTAACTCAATACCACAAAGGGAATAATGGAAAAAGATGCCTTTTCATCACGTTCCCTCGAGAACAAAATTTTCATAAAAACTGATAACGGCTAGACAAAAAAAACATAGGGACTTGTATTTCGCCAAGCAAACCAAACAATTCATGAAGGCCCGCAGCAAGGCCAATATTGAAGAGGCTGGCCAGCTCCATATACACAGCATTCTTTCAGCTCATAAAACCCTATTAAAGTAACCACAACCCTCTGTGCACGTTATATCTTAAAAGTTGTTCTCTCGCCAGGCCCAAGAGTTTGAATGAGTGTAAGCCTACCTTTCGAGAAAGGAAATCAAGGTAGCTTGTGCAGAAACCTCCGTGAGTGAGGGGCATTTCTCCCCTTAATTTCATGACAGGCGAAGGTCAGAATTTCTGCTAAGAGAAGCTGTGCGAAGTATATTCTTTCTCGATATTTTTCCAACCAGAATTCCGTGGACAAGTGGCGAAAAAGCCATGTCAAAGCGCCAGATTCGGAGAGACCCGGCCCGGCCCATCCCGACGCCGCAGGCCCGGGATGGGCTACTGGGATAATCAGCCAGCAAGGGCTCCGTTGCCAATGAGCAGCCGCGGCCGAAACCGGGGAACAAAACCAATTCAGGTGGGGACCGGGGAAGGACGCACTTGGCCAGGAGGGCGGAGAGAAGAGGGGCTGAGTTTGTCGGTTCGGGAGAAGGCGGGCGTGTCTTTGCGCTCAGGTTGACGGAGGACGAAGGCGGGCCCCGTCTGGGCAGGAAGAACTTCTGCACCACCCCCATCAGGCTTGTGAGTACGGGCGAAATGTTTTGTCGAGAACCACAAAATTCGGGATCCCTTCCCCTATTGAGCCGACGTCTTAGGATAGCAACCCCAGTTAGGGGGTCCCTGCTGTGTCCGTGATGTACTGATGTGTGTGCGTACCATGTGATGTGCCGTGAGCATGTTGGACGTGAGCGCCGACGGCGGCTGGTGCAACCGGATAAATTCGTGTATTTGACATGAAGCAGAAGTGGGTTGAATCCCGTTTGCCGTAATGGGGCCACCTGTATCGCTTTGGCAGCCCGGTAACGAAATCCGATTCTTTTAGTGGGGCCTGCTCGGTCCTCATCTCTACCCCCTTATCTTTTCTGACATACCGAGCGTAACTGGCAATACCATGTTTACAAACACTGAGCAAGGTCAATCGGAATCTCCCTTTCCTGTTTCTTGAGCAGATAGAAATTTGTCCACAATGGCACGCCGCGATATCTCATGTTCTCTGCCCTTTGGCACTGATACGGGAGCCGATTCAAAATGCCGTAAATTTTTGCTTTTTTACCGTCCCAAGTGGCGTCTTTCCGATTGCCTACGCGTGTTGTTGATTGCCCAGGCGACCTATATCCAGGGACGGCGGATTCAGGGTGCAAGTGGTTGCGGTTGCACCACTCGATTTTTCAAGTGGTGCCAAAAGTATCTTTTTGCACCCCTTGTTTGTCTTTGTCAGGGAGGCGCCCACTCCCCGGCCTCAGCTCGGCGCCCCCGGCCGGTCAGAGGAAAATCAAGCCCCTGATACTGCGCCTACCTGAAGGGGGTAGGATCCTCTGTGAAACATGCCATTTTCATATATGAATGGCGCCGCCTTACATCACGAAGATCGCGCCCTGGGCAGCAAAATGCGCCCCTGGCAAAGAGTAAAGGCGCCCCTCTGGGTAGCATAGGCGCCCACGGATAGCGTAGGCACCTCCTGGAAGCCGAGGTGCCTCCGGACAAAGAAGAAACAGCGCCCCTGGATATCCGCATGCGCCCCCTGGACAGCAAAAGGCGCCCCCGCAGAGAATTGGCGCCCTGGACCAACATAGGCGCAACCTGGTGGGTAAAGGCGCCCCCTGGAGAGCAGAGGTGCCTCCTGGAGAGAAAAAGACACCCCCGAGGGGAGCAACGGCGGCAGGGACGGCGGATTCCGCGGGAAAGGGTCTGCAGTTGCACACCATGAAAAATGGTGCGTGTGCAAAAGTATCTTCTCGCACGCACCTGGTTGTTGGCCTATGAGTCCGGAGGGGCGCCCCCTCCCCACGGATTTGGGTGGCACCCCAGCGGATTTGGTCGGCGCCCCCGGCCGGTCAGAAAAAATCGGGCCTAATCACCACCTACCCAAAGAGGTACAGGATCCTCTGTGAAAGACATTTTGTACATGAATGGCGCACCTTGACATCAAAGCTGCGCCCTGGAAAGCAAAGGCGCCCCCTTGAGTAAAGGCGCCCCTCTGGATAGCATAGGCGCCCGCTTGAAAAGCCCGTGGGCGCCTCCTGGGACAAGCTGAGGCGCCTCGGAAGAAGAGAAGCGGCGCCCCTAGATGTCCCATGCGCCCCCCTGGTTAGCACAGGCACCCCTGGACAGCAAAGGCCCCCCCGCAAGAGAAAATGCGCCCCTCTGGATAGCATGGGCGCCCGCTGGAAAGCAAAGGCGCCCCTAGACAGCAAGAGGCACCCCTGGATGAAAGAGGCGCCCCCCCAGTAGAGGAATAACGACGCCCCTGGATAGCATAGGACGCCCTCTGGATTGCTCCTGAGCACTCCTGTACGCCCAAAGGCGCCCCCCCCATTGAGCACAAGCACCCCCCTCTGAATAGCGCAAAGCTCCCTTGAATAGCAACGGCGCTCCCTTGAGAGCAGGGACGGAAGGTTGACGGCGGATTCCGCGGGACAGGGTCTGCAGTTGCACATCATGAAAAAGTGATGGTGTGCAAAAGTATATTTTGCACACCTGGTTTTTGACCATGTCCGAAGAGGCGCCCCCGATACGGATTTAGGTGGCACTCGATTTGGCCACGGCGCGCAAGGCCGGTCTGAGGAAAATCAAGCCTGATCACCGCCTACCTGAAGAGGTAGGATCATCAATGAGGAAGACATTTTCAGATATGAATGGCACCCCTTAAGCTGCGCCCTGGAAAGCAAAAGGCGCGGCCATAGAGCAAAGAGTACCCCTCTGGATAACGCATAGGCGCTCTTGGATAGCGTAGGCGTCTCCTGGATAAGCCGAGGCATCTCCGAAGAAGAGAAACGGCGCGCCTGGATATCACATGCGCCCCGTGGTTAACAGGGCACCCTGGACAACAAAAGGCGCCCACCACAGAGAAAAGGACGCTCTCCTGGATAGTATAGCGCCCTTGGATGGGAAAAGGCGCCCCTGGAGCGCAGAGGAACCTTCCCAGAGAGAAAAGACGCCCAGAGCAACGGCGGCAAGGACGGCGGATTTCGCGGGACAGGGTGTTCAGTTGCACACCTTGAAAAATGATGGTGTGCAAAAGTATCCTTTTTCGCACACCTTGGTTTTGACCTCGTCGGGGAGGCCCCCACCAGTTTGGGTAAGCACCCCCGGATTAGTCAACGCCCCCGGCCGGTCAAGAGAAAATCAGACACGTCGCCTATCAGAAGAGGGCAGGTACCCTCTGTGCAAATAAATACGCACAAAATATGAATGGCGCCCTGACATCAAAGCTGCGCCCTGGACGGCAAAAAGCGCCCTCCCCCTTGAATAAAGGCCCCCCTAGATAGCAAAGGTGACCTCTAGAATAGCAGGAGGTGCCCCTGGACAGAAAAGCCACCCCCAATTGAGGAGTAACAACGCCCCTAGATGCATAGGCGCCCTCTGGATTGCTGAGCACTCTTGTAGCAACAAGAAGGCGCCCTCCCCCATAAAGCAAAGGCACCCCTCTGGATATCATAAGACATGAATGGCAATCGCGCTCCCTAGACAACACGGGCGCCCTCTGAATAGCATAGGCGCCCCCAAAACTAACAAATACGCCCTTTGATGTTTACCTAAAGGCGCCCCAAATAATGAAGCGCCCTATGGACGAAGACACCCTCTGGATAGCATAGGCACCCCTGGACGGTAGAGGCGCCCCTAAAGAAGAGCAAAGGCACCCCGGGATAACATATGCACCTTTGGTTGCTAGGCACCCTTGGACAGTAAAGGCGCCCCCGCCCCTGAGTAAAGGATCTGGACCTCTGGATAGCATAGGCGCCCCGGTTTCGCGAGCACTCCTGGATGGCAAAAGGCGCCCCCCTCCCTCCCCGCCGGAGAGAAAGAGCGCCCCACACAGAAAAAGAATAATCACCCTTGGATAGGAATGTGCTTCCCCACCTGGAGGAGACAAAAGTAGAGCATTTTTTTATGGAACACTCTAGCGGGAGATTTTCTTGTGCTGGCCATTATAGTGTCTTCGGGGGTTCAACCCCATTTGGGAGAGTGGCGTTAAGCCACCAATTTAGGTGAGCTAGTGTTAAAAAAATGTCTGCCAAATTTTGTTTATTCCATGTTCTAAAGATTAGAGATGCTGTCCAGGACTACGAGGTTTTTCGACGGGAAAAGGCCAAACCGGCAGTCTGGAAAAGGCCAAAGAAAGGGTCAAATTTTATTTGCACTAAATTTTTTAATTTCGTCCAAGTTCTTCCCCAGTACGGCTGTTGGAGTCTGAGTCTCACTAAAGTCCTCAGGAGACCTGTCGCGGAGACACCCGACCCTACCACCCGGACGAGCAACGCCCACAATGAAGGGTTGATTTAGAAGCCAAAGTTTAACCTCCCACAAAGCACAGGGATGGCCGCCTCGCTCAGGTTGCCCTCTCATCAGTCCAGTTGCCAGCCGGCCTACGTCGGGCAAACGATTGAGCGCCGGAGCGTCTCAGGGGAACCGATCCCAAGCCTGGACATGCACTGCCACTGCATGCTAGCGCTATCAGCGGGTCGGAGCCCGACGCTTCTACCAACTGAGCTACCGGGGCGCCAAATGGCCAAATAAATACCACAAAAGTCATATTTGAGGCTAAAAAGATCCCTACCGGTTGTCGCAAACCCACAGAAAAAGGACAGCACTCTTGTATCACTGCAGTAGACAGTGCCCTGCACCGCAAACTAAATGTTGATAATTTGATATTGACTCGGCGAGCAACAATCTTTTTAGCACACTGCCCATTTCATAGGAAGCCAGGGAGTGCCCTTCAATCCCGTGTGGCTAAAATAATTTTATCCACATAACAAAAAAATTTGTTAACATCATCAATTACATTGGCCGCACCAATTCCCGCTAACATTTTGATATTTTCCTGCTTTTTCCTGTGAATTGTTTGCTCTTGAACAGTGACGGATCCATAAACGGATCCAGGATTGCCAATCGGAGGAGGGCACCTTTCCCTGGGGCGCCATCCGGGCAGAATCGCCGCACGACCGGAAAGAAGCTTTCAGGTGGGCGTAGAAAATCCTGTCGGTGAGCACCGGTTTTCACATCCTGGGGAAGGGTGCAGGCCATTTCAGGCGAGTGCCATCGACCTTTCAGGTGTCGCCATGACGGCGACGAAACTCTGACCCAGGGCGCCGGATCCCGATCGAGGCTGCATCTATCCCTCCCGCCTACGGATCCGCGTATGGGCGGATCTGGGAGCCTGGTAAGTGGGGGAAAACGGTGTCTCAAAGCGAGCTTTTACGTTAACGTTTCACCCAAAGGGCGCTATGGTATTCAAGTTTCCGGTTGCCGTCATTTTTATGGATCGTATTTTTAACAACGTTCTGTCCCTCCCTCCCCAGCCGCAACAGTTTGTACCAGGCAAGCAAGATGCCTATTGGCGTGATATTTGAAACGATGAATTGTAACAGTTCAGTTCATGCTTTTTCAGCACCTCTTAAAAACTGTAACTGCCCTTGGGTCATGAAAGAATGCAAGGCCTTGGGAACACATACAACAACTGAACATAAAAGTTACATATCAGGGATTTTCTATTTTGGCAGAAGAGGAGTTGATTTATTTTGATATCCAATATGATAAGCATCATTTTGCCTTTTCCACGTGGCTTTGGTCAGTAAGATAATGGTGAAGGGACATTCAAAATAATCGCCGAGAATTGCTCTTGTCCGTGAAAATTTCGAGGTGTTAAGAGAATTTTGTCGAAGTCTAATAGCGATTGAATTACTGAAATAGATCATGTCAGGAATAAACATGTGTGATTTGTGATACAAATGGGACCCACTAAAATAAAAAAGAAAACAGTTTCAACGTGTCCAAGTACTATCTTGATAAATTGATATTTTCGTTTTATTGACTGTGATTTGCGCGTTTAATGATGATGTACAGTGTTCAGATCCAGTAAAAACGAACAGATTGATAAAACAAGTATATTTTGTCACTGACCATCTCCTTGTACATTCAACCATCGTCTTCAGGTCAAGTTCAGGACATCATTTAAGAAGAGGTGAGCGTACTGTACTTTATAAATCGAGACACAGCCGCCCTCCCGATGGACAGACCGCGTGGAAATACGTCCTCGTCGCGTTTGATTTCGTAAGCTCGCGATCGGCGTCAGTGGACCACCACCTGCTACGCGTTCGTCTACTGGAGATGGGACTGCCAAGTGCGATAGCCTGGATTTGGCGGTGGCTCCGGGACCGAGAGTCAAGGTGGAACTAAATGTACGTGCTTTCCGGCATTAAACGCATTTTCCGAACTGGCCTGCCGTAAGAAGTGTCTTATCTGCCTTTGGTACAGCTGTTATGGGCAGCTCGGCTGGTAGACAAGAAGCACTCGCACGCGGTTCCCGGATGCTCCCATATTTACGCCGATGATACGGCCTTTCTACACACGAACGCGCCCGCTTCGGAAGTCGCCGGGGCCAGCGGGCGCAAGCTGCTGCTGGCACCCTCGTGAGAAGTGCATTTGACGGAACAAAATTGGAGTATCAGGGGCCAAGATCCAATTACTGGTGATGTCCCAGTGGGCCAGAGACGCCAATCCTTTCAGTTTTCAGGTCGACCCGAAGTCTGTCACTGCTGGAGACACTACAGCTGGGCGTCACCATCGATCCGGCTCCTCAACTTCCGGTCCACGCTGTAAGAGACTGTGGGAGAAGATTACCACATCTCCTACCTACGTCAACTGTCCGGCTACAGCTTTGGGGTTGCACCGAACAGCACCTCCGAACCATCGCTACTGGCTGCGTGGAGGAGCAGCGGTGAACATAACGACCGCAGCGTGGCTCCACGCCTGCCCGCATTTCATGTCAGGCTGCTGGAACACCAAAATGAGAGCGTCAGCGCGTGTCATCCTAGAGATGCGCCGCTCCCACCCCAGCCGAAAATTGCAGACTCTCCCCGCGTAGCATAGAAGGAGAGATTGCTCGCGACCCGTGCCCGGGCGACAGCGCCCTCTCGACTCTCCTCGGTGACCGGTTAATGGCGGCAGGTGGACGGGAGATCGTGAGATCAAAGCACGCATCTCCCTCCCCATCGAAAGTCTCTCCTTCCTCGACGTCTTCCACCGTGGGTATCAGGAGAGTAAGTCACATTTCAACTAGACATTAGGCCCACTTCTCGCGTTTGATTTTCGAGGGCCTACGACAAGGTTGACGCCACCGAATGCTCCAACTCAAGCTCTTACAGGAACCAGCTGCCGAAATGCATGTCCAGCTGGATCCACCAGTTCCTCAGGGACCGCATCAGAGCCCATGTGGAAGTGAACGGGACCAGGACCAAGGCAGATCATACCCACGCCCGGCCTCTCCCACGGGAGATTCGGTGTTAGCCCCGTCGCTGTACACCAGCCTTTGGTGCGCGAGACCTCATCGTCGCCCTGCGCCAGGTCGCCCGCACGGACACTGGCCCCATGTATGCTGACGACACTGCGACGCTGAGTGCCGGCAGCTCCATTAAGAACTGGCCCAAACAAGAGCCCAACAGGCGGCCGACGTGATGACCCGCTGGTACACGGTAAGGAAGATGTCCATCTGCGGGACTGGCGAAACGCAAGCTACGGTGCTCTCCCAGTGGGCCCACGACGCCAGACACCTCCAGATCAGAGTCCGCCGGTACCCCTGTGACCGGTCAAGGCACACCCTGAAACTTCTCGGTGTGACGTTCGACTGAGCTTCTCCACTTTGGGGAACACTGCAACGGATACCGCGGAAGAAAGTGAAGCCGAGGATAGCGCAACTCCGCCAGCTCACCGGTCGGTCGTGGGGTAATGGGGAGAAGCAACTGCGGACTACAGCCTTCCGCCAATTCCGCCAGAGCCTCAATTCGCCATACGACCGCGAAGCGGGCCCGCGGCCTCCGACTCCCATGTCAACATTATAGACAGGGGCTGCGACAACAGCCCGGGCGGTCACGGGCTGCCTGAGTCTGCCCCTACGGACCCCCTCCTGGCGGAGCTTAGGACTCCCAACGGCCCGTTCCCAGACGACGGAGTGCTCTCGCGCGCATGCAGTGCCGGGCCGTATCTCTCCCCGCTGGGGACCCCCTTCGGACATCGCCGGAAACACCCCCGGAGACGACTGGTACATCCGGCTGGCAGGAGACCGGGAGAGAAGACCCCTGAGAGAGATGGGCTGTAGGGGACGTCGGGGTGGAGGAGCGCCTGGTCGTCGCCACCACGGACAACGAGGGCGGGGTTGATATCACGCGGATATCGGCCCACAGGGCCGCCAGGCTGCCCATGAAGCGGTGCGTCGCGCGGCCTACGAGGAACACTGGCCGACCTACCCGCAGAGCCACGTGGATCTGGTCTGTTCAAATCACCGTGGGGGCACTATGCAGGGCGGCGGCGGAGTCCTCCTGGTCCTCCCTCGAGCAGCACCAGAGAAGTTCGTGCAGCGGCCAGAGCTATGCTCAAGCACCCGGGCTGAGCTATACGCCTGGAGAAGCCGCACTGGAGGACTTTATCCAGCTGACGACGACCCGGCACTGCTGCCTGATGGATCTGCAGACTCTCAGGCGGCGCTCTCCTCCCCTGGCAGGGGGTGCCGCGGCGCAGTCTTCGCCTGTGGGACCCAGCAGATCTGGCGGCTTCTCCCGCGATCACAGCCCGCAGCCAGCAAATCCACCTCCAGTGGGTTCCCGCCCACTGTGGACTCGCAAGGAGCAAGGGGCCGACACCCTGGCAGAGGCTTCCGCCCTGCCGCAGCTCAACGTCCCAGTCGACGTCAGGACAATCACGAGGCGTGGCCCCTACTGCTTTACCAAGGGTGGGCGATAGCTGGCCGGACGGCTTCTACAAACGGATAATGGGGGTCGCTGCCTCCCCCAACGCCGGAGAGGACCGGACGCGGCCACGGATATTCCACCAACTGAGGGCCGGCCACTGGGGCCGGTACCTCGACCACCTCCATCGAATCGGCCGTCACCCCTCACCGGGTGCGCAGAGTGCCCAGACAAGCAGTGCCCCGCCGCGCGCTGCGCAGTCTCTGTCGTGAGGCAGTCACTGCTGAGCATGTCCTCACAGAAATTGCCCGTCCCTCGCTGGCACCCGCCTGCGCCAGACGGGATCAATCCACCTAGACCCACAGCAGCTGTGAGACGACGAACTAGTGGCGGCCTTGGTCGGTGAAAAACACTACCTACAGGGAGCCCCTGGGCTATGGCCCTCGCTGAGGGCCCGGAGGAGCAACAACAACAACAATGTGGGCCGACAGGCATCAGGGCGCCACCTGTCCGGAAGAAGCGGGTAAGCTCTCCCCTCGCCTTGCTTCCCTGACTCGATGTGCCACATAGATGTGGACGACAAGGTCAGTTACGGAGGGATCGCCGGGCGGGGGAGCTGAGGTCTTCATCGAGTCCGCAGACGATTATGAGCTCAGCGGCAGCCATACCTTGAGCTCGTTCTCATGGAGTTTTCAGGCTGAGATGGTAGCCCTCCAAACTGCCTGTGTGCTTCCCTACTGGACCACTCCTGTTTATTGAAGATCGGTCATGCTTTGCTTTGGCCCATAAGGTGTTGGAGCATTATAGAAATAAAATGGCTTCAATGTCGATAGTGGATACAACGAATCGGTAAAAATCGCTAACTTCCTCTCCGCTCTAGGATTAATTTAAAGTTAGCTGTTTTTGATAGTGATGATGGTGATGATGGATGTGATGATGGGCGTTATGATGGACGTGATGATGAATGTGATTATGGAAATGACTATGGAAGTGGTGAAGGATGTGGTAATGAAGGTGATGATGGAGGTACGGATGGAGGTCTATTGTTGGAAGTGTTGCGGACGTGATGATGGAGTTTGTATGATGGAGGTGGTAGTCTGGTGTTGAGACATTATTATGTGAAGCAAATAAATATGTAAAGAACAAAAGCTTCCCCGCCATCAGCTTAGACACCTGGTCCAAACGGCAAAAATGGCGTACAACGATAAAGTAAAATGGATCGCTTCATCGAGGCAAACTTGAAAACTTCTCAACGCTCGTCACCAACAAGGCCACGCCCTGTGCCATTGTCACTTTCTTTCGCAACCATCAGCATTGAAACAGACGTGGTTTTCAGGCGGCTCACACGCGAGTTCATAAATTACTAGCGCTGTCAGTTCAAGGGAGGCAAATTTTTGGCTACGCGGAATGGAGTCTGTGTTCGTGTCAACTGTCGAGATGAGCTATGGTTCAATAACCGCTGCTTCATGAGTTCTACGAGGCTGCTGTCGATACCAGCCTGTACCAGCCAGTGCCCTGACTCAGACTCCCAGGTGACGGGTTGCAACACGCGAGCCACTGTCTGGCCGGTATGGTAGGCGTCATAAAAAATGTTTGGCATGTGGGGCATGTTGGTGACTGATTTTAAAGGGGAACCCAGTAACATTTGGTAAATTCCTGGAATTTTGTGTAATTTTTTTTTTTTTTTTTTTTTTTAAAAAAAAAAAAAAAGAAAAATGTACAACAAGCTCAACTATTTTTGTTACAGTACTCCTCCCCAGGAAGAAATAAATATCTGCCTGTGGATGATGTGTGATGTTTCAACACTACCATACTCCTTATTACTTCAAGAGCTTCGATTGGCTATGCTCATCGTGATGTCAGCATATGTCATCTGTAGCTCACAACAATGGCCAAATGGCAAAGGCTTTACATAGGAAGTACATTTCAGATAGGTTTTAGCTTTTTCTGCAAAATGTCGAGCTCCAGACAAATGATATATAGAGCACCTGGTTTTTTGATTGCTTTAAACTCCCAGCTATCTCAGTTAAAATCAAGTTCTAAAGGTGCCACATTCCCTTATTGGCTTAATTTAAAGCGAGTATCTTACGCATATTTGTATGCGACTTATTTCATTAATTTCCACTAGCCCTCTTATTGTAGGTAAAGCTTGGAACGCCCCTGTTAATATTCACGATAGCATGATGATGGACATATAGCTAAAAATTTTCGCGGACTAGGGAGCGGCCTCATACACAATAAAGACGTACTCGGACTTCAGACGAATAAGTGATCTATATAGCATAAGAAGCTTATAACGTAGCGTATAACAATGAGCATATAACGTGCGTATAACGTATATATGAGCGATAAGCGTATAACGGTGATAACATGAAGAAAAATTTATCTATCACTCTAAGTAACTCTCATCCTCAAACTCAACTTTACCTTCGGTATTTTCAACGTATCGAAACATTTTTTTTGGAAATCATTCAGGTGTGGCACATACCTTAGTTTATCGAGTGTGAGCCCGATAAATCTGGTTTCTGCTCCAACGTCCCGATCAGTTCCGCGATTTACAACATCCAGTGTTTCAGTCTCAATGTCTATCATAGAACTTTGTCTTTGAACAGAAAATTTCAGTCGTATACTGCATTGTCCGAGCCTGCAATGTGTCAGGTCAAGCTGCAGCCCCTTCTGCACCTTTGCTGTAGTGGACGCTGTCACCCATATTGTGAACTCTTCAACGAAAAGCACGTGCCGTATGTTTGGGGAAGTGTCTGCAATATCATTGGTCATAACTGCAAGCAAGGCTATGAAAACAACCGAATCCTGGGCTACGCCACTCTGTTAACTGATGCTAAATCGATACGATTGAGTTTTCGCGAAATCTAAAATACCTATTTTTCGGAATATCTGAAAGAAACCACCCCAAGTGGCCTCGCCTACCGAGTCCAAAGAGTTTCTGCAAGAACGCCCTTGAATCGCAACAAGCACCCCCAAGGGATGATGGCGCCCCTGGGGAGGGAAGGCACCCCCTCCAGAAGGGCTGCACTTCTCGAAAATG